>RJWJ010002682.1:0-43046 GCA_004363605.1 Indri indri
TTTTTTTTTTTTTTTTTTTTTTTTTTTTTTTTTTTTTTTTTTTTTTTTTTTTTTTTGAGACAGAGTCTCACTCTCTTGCCTGGGGCGAGTGCCGTGGCGTCAGCCTAGCTCACAGCAACCTCAAACTCCTGGGCTCGAGCAATCCTACTGTCTCAGACTCCCGAGTAGCTGGGATTACAGGCATGGGCCACCATGCCCGGCTAATTTTTCCTATGTATATTTTTAGCTGTCCAATTAATTTTCTTTCTATTTTTGGTAGAGACGGGGTCTCGCTCTTGCTCAGGCTGGTCTCGAACTCCTGAGCTCAGAACGATCCGCCCGCCTCGGCCTCCCAGAGTGCTAGGATTACAGGCGTGAGCCACCGCGCCCGGCCCTCTGTTCTCATTTTTAAAAAACTTTGTAGCAAAGGTATTGTGTTAAATGTAACTTTTTGGAACTTAATTTTTTCCTTTTATTATATTACTAATGTATATGTTGCTGGAGTTCTTTTTATTCATTATGTTAGAATACTCCTCTGTGTGACTGTACCACAGTTTATCCTCTTTCCTATTGATGTGAATTTGGATTGTTTCCTACTGAGATATTTTAAACAAATCCCAGACATCATATTATATCAAACTTACATAAGCCTCTAAAGAATTAAAAGAATGTGAACATTTTCTTATGTAATTACAGTGCCATCATTTTAACAAAATTGACAATTCCTTTATATCTTCTAATATCCAGACCTTATTCAAATTTCCTTACTTTAAAATGTCTTTTTTTTTTTATTTTAAGAAAGTACTTGATGTGTTTGAAATAACTCCAAATAAGATCTACACATGACATGGCATGTGGTTTTATATCTTTTGAGTCTCTTAGTCTAGAGCACTCGCCCCTTCCCAGACTGGTTTTTTCCCTGTATATTGTTGACTTGTGAAAGAATCCTAGTCGTCTTCCTGTGGAATGTTCTGCATTCAGAATTTGTCTGTTTTCTTCCTTATGGTGTTGCTTAGTTTGTTCTGAAGGCTTGATTAGATTGAGCTTTGACCGTTTTTGGCAAGAATACTTCATAAGCTATGTGCTGGATAACTCACACCGTATCGCATCAAAAGTCTCATGACATCTGCTTGTTCTGCCTTTAGAAATGCTAAGATTGATCAGTGAGTTTAGGTGGTGAGATTGTAAGGTTCTCTGTTAACCTCTCATTCATTGGTGATCTTTCCCAAATCGGTTACTATGTGGTGGCTATAATATGGAGATTCTATCATTTATGTTTCTGTGTTGCTTTAACTGGAATTCTTCTGTAAAAAATTTTCCCTCATTAACTGAGATGATTTGAATACCCTGAAATATAGTTAAAGCAGGGATGGTAGAAGAAATGCCTCGTTATTTCTCTTAAATTCTAATTTTCAGAGTTGTCTGCAGTGATGATTCATGAGTTGTGGACTTTTGGAGGAAAGTGTGGCTTCCTCTGAGTATCAGTTTGAACTCAGCGGTGTTTACATATTCAGTTTGTTTCAGTCAGTTGCAGTTATCATTTATTTTGCTTCTCATGACCCTTGGGAGCCCCTTCGCATTGGCCTTTGAGTCCTTTTGCCGTGACTCCAGTAGTCTGTCAAAGACTTCCTTGCTTTTTGGCATAATAAGATGTCTGAGACTTAATGTTACACATTTCCTACCCCCAATTTGGAATCATTCTTTCTTCTAGGAAATCCCAATTCCTTCACTAGGGAACGATATTTAGAGACCACAGTCTGGGCTCAGGGGTATTTATTTCTATTGGGCTCTCATTGCCTCTAGGCTTTTTTGGTGGGTAGTGTTAAGAAATACATATTTTTGAAAAGAAGATCAGTTTGTGTTGACATTTCAAATTCCGATTAAGGATTGCATACACAGTTTGTTTTTACGCTTGTATCTCTTTTCCCTTACACCGAAAGCCTTAGTTCCTAACAACAGTAACTCAGTTATGTATTTGCTTTATCTCGATAGATGATATTCATATCCTAATGTGCATTAATAATAAGAAATGGCTTCCTATGTAGTAATATTTTTATAATACCAGTATTACTGCTAACAGTAAGACTACTGAATGGCATTTAAGATTTTTTTTGCAGTTCTTTATTTGTCCTTATACTATATTTCTAGTAAGGATCTACAGTCAAAATACTGTATTCCAAAGTCACTTGAAATAATTCTGTCCTCTCTGTGGTTATGCACAACTTGATATACAATTATTTGTTTGTTTCAATTGTTTTCAATTTTTAGGTATTGCATTTCTAACTTTAATTTTTTGAAAATATAGAACATTTACCTTATTAGAAAGTTAAGACTATGTAACAAGATATTCAGAAAATTTTCACTTCCATTCCTTCCTTCTCTGAGTAGCCATGTCTTTCTCTTCCCTTATTGGCAGCCATTTTTATTAGTTTTTGGTTATTCTTCCAGCGTTTTGTTTTTTATAAACACAAGCAAAATATATCCATAAATTCATATTTTTCCTTCCCTTCTCACATGAAAGTTAGCACTATTAAGTATCGCTCTGAACCTTTCTTTTTACATTTAATCTTGGAGGTCTTTTCACATGTGAACATAGTGATTAATCCTCAATCCTTGCTATGGTGCATGGTATTTCATTGTATGTACCGTCTTTTATTCAACCAGTGCCTTGTTGATGGTCATTTTGTTTCTGGTCTTTTATCATTATTAATAACATTTCAATGAATAGCTCTGTAGATACGTAATTCAGTATTTTGGGATAGATTTCTAGACATGGGATTATTACATTAAATAAATGCATGTTATTTTTCTAGCTATCATCAGTTCCCTTTTATCTACCTTTTACCATTCTGCATTCCCACAGCATTGTGTGCGAGTGCCTGCTAACCCTTTCGACCTTAGTTCATCGTGAGACTTGAATTTTTGCCAATCTGGTAGCTGAGTAGTAGTTTCGCCATATAGTTTCACATTGCATTTCTCTTAGTTTGACTTGCGCATATTTCCATTTCCATATGCTTAAAGGCCATTTTCATTTCTTTGTGACTATCCATATATTTTCCCATATGTCTATCAGGTTGTTGGGTTTTTTTCTCAAACGCAGCATTATACATTAGAAATAGACTGTCAACCACTTTTTCTTTAGACGATTTGAAGAGTATCTTATTAGTGGCAACAATGAATGGAGAGGGAGACTTAATTTCTGAACTACCATGAAAGATTTAGGCTTTCCTTTCTTGGTAGTGTTAATTTTTGTATACATTTATGGGCCATACTTTTAGTGATACTGTTAAATTTTCCTTAAAATTAACAATCACATTTAGACATTACCTTCTAGTTAATTTGTGGGGATAGAATTCAGGCAGAAAACTGTAGAGATAAATAATCCTGTTTAATCTGGTTTCTGATACTGTGTGAATACTTTTGAAAAGTAAGAATATAAACTTCAGATTTTGAGATACTAGCTCAGCAAAACCACTTTTGCAATATCTGGTGCACCATAAGTTTTGTGAGATAGTTATGTTACTTGGTTATTGTTCAGCTCTGGGGTGTCTGAAAGATTATCTGCCTTATACTGTAGACTCCACAGTCAGTTCCTAGCCTGTGAGACTCGGTAAATAACTTGTAGGACGTTGCTTACCAGTATTTTTTCATACATTGCCTTATTCATACGTGAACAGCTTTACCTTTTAAAATACAGCTTTGTAATGAAATCCTAAAACGTCTTTTCTGACAATTAGTTATTTTTGATGTGATTTCCAATTTAAAAATCAGATAATTCTATTTTTCTAGAAGAACCTAACAAGACATGTGACAACAGTAGCACTAGTGCTACCACTACCTCTATCCAGCCTAATCTGGAAAACAGTAACAGCAGCAGTGAACTAAATTCTTCCCAGAGTGAATCTGCTAAGGCAGCTGATGATCCTGAAAATGGAGAAAGAGAATCCCATACACCTGTCTCTATTCAAGAAGAGATAGGTAAGAATACACTTCATCCATTAAAGGGAGCTTCCTTTTTTGTTTGTTTGGTTTTTTTTTTTGTTTTGTTTTTGTTTTAGTTTTTTAGTTTTTAATTTTTTTAAAAATAAAAGTTTGGTGGGGGTGGGAAGATTTGGATTTTCTGGTTTTTTTTTTTTTTTTTAAACACAAGTAGCACTTGCACTCACTGTTTTTGTTTAAAGAATTGCAAATGCACACGAAGGAAAAAAATAGAAGATCCTTTTCATACCCCCTCCCCAAAAGTAAGCACCATCAGCGGTTTGGTGTGTAACATTTTATGTCTTTTTCTCTGTAGTTTATTGGTGTATGTATGTTTACAAAGGCTTCAAAGGTTTTTGGTTTTTTTTGTTTTTGTTTTTTTTATATAAACGGGATCATTCTGCATGTATTGTTCTCCATCTTGTTTTTTTCACTCAGTAATACATGTAGGGAATTTTTTTATGTTATAAACTGAATTCATTCTTTTTAACTGCTGCATGGTACTCCAGATGAACCATAATGCATTTATTGTTTCTTTGTTAATGGACATTTTAGGCTGTTAACAGTTTTTTCATTATTACAAAAAAGTGTTGTTTTTTAATATCCTCAGCATGTATCTGTGTGTACTTGTGCAAGTATTTCTGGCAGTATAGAAACAGTAAGTGGAATTGCTGGTCAAATGGTAGGTACATTTAAGAAATAGTAATGGTTGCTGCTTAATTGTACATCAGAAAGGATCTATGCCAATAACTTACATACCTATTTCCCCATTCTCTCCCCTAAATTCAACATCATCAGTTTTCTTACATTTTTGCCAATGGTGAAAAGTATTTCATTTAAAAATTTGTATATCCCTGCTAACTAATGTGGTTGAATTTCTTTTCATGTGTTTGCTGAACTTTCTATGAATTGGTTATTCATAACTTTTGTTCGCTTTTTGCTATCGAGTTTTGATATGTTTCCTTAATGAGTTTTAGGAATGCATTATTTATTATGGTTATTAATCTCTGATTTTACATATATTTACTTAGTAATTGCTTGATTTTAACTCTCTGTTATCATACAGAAATTTTTACATTTTATGTAAGTTAAATTTATCAATCTTTTTCCTTAGGGTCTCTCTGGATTTTTGTGTTTTGTTAAAGAAGACCATCCCTATCCCAAGAATATTCATAGATTTTATAGTAATTTCTCATAATATTCCTTTAACTTTGTTTTTACTCTATCTAAAGTATACTTTTTGTATAATATAAGGTAGAGATCTATTTTAATTAGGACTTTGAAAATCGCAACTGACCAAGCCAACTTAAACTAGCTTATGTGAAGAGGGAATTTAATTAACTTGTGTAATTGGTAAGTCCAGGCCTCATCAGACATAATTGGACCCCCAGGTATCACATCTTTTTCTGTCATCCTTTCTCTCTCTCTTTGTGATCTACATATGTTTGTGTGTTAACTTCATTCTCTTCTAATACAGACAGGCTTTTCCCAAGTGGCAGGCAAGATGGCACCAGCAATTTGTATTCTTGTCTTTCCAAGGTCTCTGACCCAAAGGCAAGGCCTCTACTCCTGTTCCAAATCAAAGTCCTTGAGGAAGGAATTTCAGTGGTTTATCTTGGATCATATTGTTACCACCCCAGTGGCGAGGGCAGGCAAGGTATTACGATTGATGGCTCCAGCAAAAGTGCATGATTAGAGTGGGGTAGGAATGGTTTCCCAAAGAAGGAGGGGTGCTGCAAAGGTAAGAACACATAATATCCACAATTCCACCCTTTGGTTTCCCGGCACATGCATGTATACTCACATTTTTTCCCCATACATACAATTCAGAAATGCCTCTGCCTAACTTAATGCAAAGATCTCAACCACAAGTGAAAACTTTTTCGAAAATCTCTTTCCCGCTTATACTATGGCATAGAGAACAAGTGTAGCAAATGGATAAATAAAATGTGTTGGAAAAAAAAGAAAAGAAAAAAGAAAATCTCTTTCCCACAATTACATCTGATAATTGTAATTGTATCTAGACCCAGATCTAGAATTTCTGTGTGTTGTGCATTAATTTTGACTGGTCTGGATGTAGCTTATATTGATCTCACAGTCCGTGAACCAAATTATGAATTTAACTGCCTGTAAGTAACACTCATTATCCTGATAGTGGAGGGTGTTCTTTGATAAATCTAGATGCCATTGGTTTGCCAGGAGGATGGCCATGGGTGAGAGGTGAGAAACATATGAGAAGACTCCCCTTTTAGAGGCCACTCTGTTTTAGCAGCCTAGTTCCTGCTGGCTGTTATTGGTGGTGGATTGCTGAGGACTGCTGGAGGATTAAATAATTATACATCCCAATTTGGCAGGTTTGGCATTTTCTCTGACAGTAGCACTCCCTTGCAGTTTCCTCGGTACCCAGCTAGTACCTGATGCTCAGTAACTTGCATCAGGCTCCCTGAAGGTGAACCCCTCTAGTTTCCCAGTTTGTCTGCTTAGTAGACCAATAGCTCTAACCCTCAGGTGGAGAGTTTGTCTAGCCTTCTCCCTCCTGGCATCAGTTAATAATGAGCTGCGGGCCGGGCGCGGTGGCTCACGCCTGTAATCCTAGCACTCTGGGAGGCCGAGGCGGGCGGATCGTTCTGAGCTCAGGAGTTCGAGACCAGCCTGAGCAAGAGCGAGACCCTGTCTCTACCAAAAATAGAAGGAAATTAATTGGACAGCTAAAAATATATATAGAAAAAATTAGCCGGGCATGGTGGCGCATGCCTGTAGTCCCAGCTATTCGGGAGGCTGAGACAGTAGGATTGCTTGAGCACAGGAGTTTGAGGTTGCTGTGAGCTAGGCTGACGCCACGGCACTCGCCCCAGGCAAGAGAGTGAGACTCTGTCCCAAAAAAAAAAAAATAATAATGAGCTGCAGAGGCTGGGGCAGATCTGTACTCTGCCACCAGGCTGCATCACAGTGATTCACTCCTTTATAGAAGGAATATGGCCTTTGAGCAGAGAGTGTTCAGTAAGGACCTCTACTCTCAACCTAGTTCTCTTTCTCCGCACCTTAAGGTCTTGCCCCCGGGGATGAATTTTCTTTTTGTTTCCCTAATTTGCTTTAAATTTAGCAAGTGGCAGAGGATTGACTCTGAGCAATATTGGATTGTTGGCTCTGAATTGAGGGGCTTCTTTAAAAAGTACTGAGCCATTCTCTTTGTTTTCAGGAAATCCAGCCTAGACCAAACAATGTCTATAAAATCTTTATTATAGGACTTTATAGATCGTCCTAAGAAGAAGCTACCGTAGTTCAGCATCTTAATGTAAAACTTCATGATCTGAGACCCGAGAGAAAATTGATAGTTTGAATAACTGTTTTGCTACTACACATCAAAGGTGACTAGTTTTCCAGCTTGGGGTAGCAAAATATTCTGTACTCCCACTCCATCTTGATTTAGTCAGTGCCATATTTTGGAGCCAAAATCTTAAAATACTCTATTGGATTATTTAGAACTTACTGGTTTTGATAGAATTCCATCACACTTGCTTAAAACAAAAAGGGAATTTTACTGGTTCATACAATTGGGAAGTCCTGAGTGGTGACAGCCTCAAGTGCATTCTTGGATCTGGGGAGCCAGATGAGGCTGTCATGATCTTCTCAGTTTTCCCCTTTCATATTTTTCTCTTTTTTTCCTCTGTGATGGGCTTATTTGCTGTTATTGATAGTTTTGTTTCCTGTTCTTGATAGTTTTCTCTATCAAGGGGAATAAAAGTAGCCAACCCTTAATTTACATCCTTCCTGCTCAATAATACAAAAAGTAAAGACCCTTTCTCTATCTTCACATTCAAAAAACTGGAATAGGATGCTGAGAGGATTGGGCTACATAGCCAGTGCTGGGACCGTCACTGTGGCCAGCTAATGGTGTGCTTTGTCCGGTCAAGCTGAGTCCTGTGGCTGTGGCTTACCCTAAAGGAGGCAAGATGCTTGATTTGCAACCCTGGCAGAATCATATGATTGAAATGTAGAGGAAAAGCGTCTCCCCAAAGGAAAGAAGGGGAATGGAATGGATAAAATTAATAAATGTTTACAAAATTGTCTTCATTTTTTCCCCAAAAAATGCATAGCCAGTTTTCCCAATGCTGTTTTTTTCTCTACTTGATTAAAATGCCATCATTTTTTTTTATTTCAGCATATTATGGGGGTATAGATGTTTAGGTTACATGTGTTGCCCTTGCCCCCCCCCCCAAGTCCGAGTTTCAAGTGTGTCCATTCCTCGGATGGTGCGCATTGCACTCTTTGTGTATGCATATACCCGTCCCCTCCTACCCTTCCCCCCTGCCTGACATCCAATAGGTGCTATTCTAATATGTGCACTAAAATGCCATCATTATTATATAATGGTATAGTAAATTGTCCTTTCATTTGCCAATGCCATAGTGTCTTAATTTTTTTAAACTTTAAATTAGAAAAATCAGATCTTATTTAAGTGGTCAATGAAAATTGAACAGCAATGCAAAGTATAGAAATTTTTCGCATGTATAGAAATTTTCAGCAAAAATGAGATTTGGAATGTAAAGCAGAAATTACTCTTAGGCAGTTCAGTCTGTTATATTAAAAAATTAAGTTACGGGCCGGGCGTGGTGGCTCACGCCTGTAATCCTAGCACTCTGGGAGGCCGAGGCGGGCGGATTGTTTGAGCTCAGCAGTTCGAGACCAGCCTGAGCAAGAGCGAGACCCCGTCTCTACTAAAAATAGAAAGAAATTAATCGGACAACTCAAAATATATAGAAAAAATTAGCCGGGCATGGTGGCACATGCCTGTAGTCCCAGCTACTCGGGAGGCTGAGGCAGAAGGATTACTTGAGCCCAGGAGTTCGAGGTTGCCGTGAGCTAGGCTGACGCCACGGCACTCACTGTAGCCCGGGCAAAAGAGTGAGACTCTGTCTGGGAAAAAAAAAAAAAAATTAAGTTACTATTAAAACGTTAAGAGGTCTTTATTATGTTTTAAAAAACCTAGTTTGTTGATTTTTTTACATTAATAAGCATACACAGATAATTATTTAGATTCCCTAGGGGAAAATTCACTTGGCATTTATGTTTATAAGCTCAAAACTATTAGGTGTTTAAACAGAATTTCAGCGGAAATCTTCCTAAAATTAATGACATCCTTTCTATACAAAATCCATACTGAATATATAAGGCAACATTTTGTTAGTGTGCATTTTGACTTACTATGTTTGTTACTTGTAAATATGTAGCAGCCCTTACTGCTAATAGAGCTTCGAAACAGATAATCCAACGTGTTTAAATTTTCTGAGAAATAGTAGATGACTCACAGTAAAATTCTGACATTTCCTTTTAAGTAAAAGACTTAAGAATTAATGACATTTGCTTTGCTATTCAAGGACGTCATATACACCAGGTATGGTTTTGAAAAAATAAGGTGTCGTTATTATAATTATCTACTTAACTGTCATCAATTACTTTGTGCCTTTTTCATTGATAATAGGTGAGTTCAAATCAGAGAAGTCTAATGGGGAGATGAGTGAGTCTCCTGGAGCGGGAAGAGGAGCCTCTGGCTCAACTCGAATTATCACCAGATTGCGGAATCCAGATAGCAAACTTAGTCAGCTTAAGAGCCAGCAGGTGGCAGCTGCAGCCCACGAAGCAAATAAATTATTTAAAGAGGGCAAAGAGGTGTGTTCTTTCTGTTTAAAACAAAAATCTCTGGAATGTGAAGTAATTACCGTACCTTAAAAATAAGGGCAGGAAGTTTGTAGACCTACTTTTGAATTGTATTTTCTCCATTTCTAAAACTGCAGTGGGTAGCAAGAGTAGAAGTATTAGGCTTATATTAAGTATAGTTATGTACCCAAATTTCATTGCATGCATGGAAATACTATAAATGGATGATTTACTTTCTTACTGTATGATCAGTCTTATTGTATATAATTCTAAAGAGATAAAGCCTTCTTTTCACATGTGGTAATGAGTAGGCTATTTATGGGGTTAATAAAGAGATATAGGTGATTTACCCCTTAGTTCTGTGATCACTTCAGGCAAATCTGCAGCTAAAGGATGGGGCTTACCCCTTGATAGAGTTCAGTGCATAGGACAGCACGGCATTCCCGCTCTGACCATGAACAGAACCAGCACTATGATATAATATCTCTGCCCCCCACTGTTACGGAGATAGAATGGCCACAACTGTGTCTCCCAGATTTGAGAATTATTTGCAGAGTAGATATGTTCTTAGCATCACAGCAGCTGCTTTAAATCAGTGGCTTTCATACTTTTTTTTTTTTTTTTTTGAGACAGAGTCTCTGTGTCACCCTGAGTAGAGAACAGTGGCGCCAAACTCCTGGGCTCAAACCTCAGCCTCTGGAGTAGCTGGGACTGCAGGCACACACCACAATGCCCAGCTGATTTTTCAATTTTTAGTAGAGGCAGCTGCTCGCTCTTGCTCTCAGGCGGGTTTCGAACTCCTGAGCTCAAGCGTTCCTCTCGCCTCAGCCTCCCACGGTGTGCTAGGATTACAGCCTGAGCCACCTCGGCAGGTCCTCATGCTTCTTTTGACTCTGACCCTCAGTAAAATACATGTGTTTTCATAGCAATCTGGTACACACATTCCAAAGCTTCCTGAAATAGTGTTTTACCTTACTATGTGGGAATTATTCTGATATTTTCTCTTCTGGTCTATTGTATTATATTTCATTTTTTTAAAAAGCTGAATAGGACCCATTATTTCATAGTTCACTAAAGGGTTGGGGTCAACTGTTTGAAAACACTATTTTAAAGTATCCATGGGCTCCTATACTAAAGCTGGAAGATACAAGGAGCAGAAGAGAAGGTATTTTTAGGAATATATTTTTGGAGGGTTAGTACATGTGATGCCCTGCTTTGTCCCTGAAGTATATGTTACAAACTTGAAGTAATGGTAAGCAAATGATTTATACATATAGTTTCATGTGTATATTTCAGATACATGAAAGTAGTCAATAGTATCTGACAGATAATAGGTAATTAATGTTCATTTTGTTTTTATAGGCATTCCTTGGTTGTTTAATTGTAAACAATTAGCTTTAGTTTTTAAAGTTCAAAAGTTCCATCATAAGATGTATCTTGATTTATTTGGAGTGATTAATTATAATTATTGAAAGACAGTTGATCAGACAATTTATATTTTTGATGTAAATAATGGAGTCCTTTTATTTTCTTGGTCAGGTACTGGTAGTAAACTCTCAAGGAGAAATTTCACGGTTGAGCACGAAAAAGGAAGTGGTCATGAAAGGAAATATCAACAATTATTTTAAATTGGGTCAAGAAGGGAAGTATCGCGTCTACCACAATCAATACTCCACCAATTCATTTGCTTTGAATAAGCACCAGCACAGAGAAGATCATGATAAGAGAAGGCATCTTGCACATAAATTCTGTTTGACTCCAGCGGGAGAGTTCAAATGGAATGGTTCTGTCCATGGGTCCAAAGTTCTTACCATATCCACTCTGAGACTGACTATCACCCAACTAGAAAACAACATCCCTTCCTCCTTTCTTCATCCCAATTGGGCTTCACACAGGTAAAGGAAACTAAGGTTAACTTATTGCTGAAAATATACTAAATATTTATAAAATTATTGTTGTAGTTGTACACTTTAAAACATCATTACCAATGAATTGAATGAAGTCAATTTGATCAGTAGTGAAGAGGTTAAAGACAGGAGTGTACTTCTCAATTACTGAACCAATACTGCCATTTCTAGAGGAAGAGTCTTTTAGACGTGTGCTTTGTCGCCTGGTCTTTATTTTTTGTAGAGATGAGGTATCACTATGTTGTCCAGGCTGGTCTTGAACTCTTGGCCTCAAGTGATCCTCCCAAAGTGCTGGGATTACAGGTGTGAGCTTCTGTGCAGAGTGTATCCCTGGAATCAAGTGGAGGCCAAAGTTCCAGAACTTTGTAGAAAGTTTAAGGAGTTAAAGGACTAAATGACCTCTAGAATTAAGTGTTTAAAACCTATGATTCTATGAGGTAGAAACTTACAGTGGCAGTATATTTATATTTAAATATGCTTAGCCTAGAAGCATATACACTATAACATGGAGTCATCATAAACTACAACAATTGTGCATTTAATTTAAGATCAACCAAGTGAAATAATTTCTTTCCTTTCTTTTGAAATATAGGGCGAATTGGATCAAGGCAGTTCAAATGTGTAGTAAACCAAGAGAATTTGCATTGGCTTTAGCTATTTTGGAGTGTGCAGTAAAACCAGTTGTGATGCTACCAATATGGCGGGAATCTTTAGGGCATACCAGGTAAGTGAATTCTGAACCTTGTGAATGATGAATGTTGGACTCCCTTTTGAAACACTAGTCTATTAATGATGAAAGCTAATGCATTTAAGAGTTCGTGTTAAAGACTTCACTCTCGTCCTCATTTTCTTCCTCTGTAAGACATAAACGTGAATGATCATTAGTTCTTATTTGTGATACAGGATTGTGATGAAGATCAAAAGATCAGGTAAAAACTTTTAAATGTTTTCTAAAATAACTAGCATTTTTATTGAGTAGAAAGAACACTTACTTTTTTTGAGTATTTATTTTAGAATGTTCCAGGTACTATGCTAGGGATCTGATTTATGTCCTTTTTTAGAGTTGGGTGTCTGGCCGAAGATCATGCAGCTCCCATATAGACCCAGAGTTGTGCAACTTGAACAGATAGTTAAAATAAATAAATAAATTTTGTGACTCAAAACTACTTTTTAGCCCTTCAGGGGTCATTCTGAAATGTGTGTTGGTGGACCAAGCAGCTATGCTTCTGGCGACAAGAAATAAAGCCAAGCTAAATGTTGCCAACTAAAACTCTCATAATTAAATGTAACTTAAAATTACTAAATCATGCCTTTTATAGATCTGTTTTGAAGTATTGAACATTCTAATGGAAGATAGAATTCATTTTGTTTAATCCGGGTATTATTTTCTTCCTGATTTGTTCTTGTGACTAGAACTGCTAAATAGCCTTTTTAGATTTATAAAATTATTTTGTGAATTGTATTAGTGTGACCCACTGGTAATATGTACAGAAGAACTCTTTTTTAATATGATGAAGAGATGATATAGAACATTCTGGATTTTTTAAAAATTAGGGACCATGATTCAGGAAAATTCAAAATTAATAATAATACTTCTATTTCTGGCTGTATTATGGTCAACTAGATAAGTAACAAACTTGTAAGACTTGATCCTAAGGAAATAATTAGAAATTCAAACAAATACTTTATTCATAAAGATTTTTTGTTGTGATATTCAATAATAAAGCTTTGAGAGTGATCTAAAAATATTTAACAGTAGCAGAATACTTTTTTTTGTTTGTTTGTTTTTTGTTTTTTTTTTTTTTTGAGACAGAGTCTCACTCTGTTGCCTGGGGCGAGTGCCATGGCGTCAGCCTAGCTCACAGCAACCTCAAACTCCTGGGCTCAAGCAATCCTACTGTCTCAGCCTCCCGAGTAGCTGGGACTACAGGCATGCGCCACCATGCCCGGCTAATTTTTTCTGTATGTATTTTTAGCTGTCCAATTAATTTCTTTCTATTTTTGGTAGAGACGGGGTCTCGCTCTTGCTCAGGCTGGCAGAATACTTTTAAAATAATGGTAAATTATCTCTTTGAAGAACACTATAAAGTTTTATTGAAAAACATTAACGAATGCTTAAAAATGGAAATATATTCTTATATAGGAAGACTCGGTGTCTTGACAATGTCAGCTTTTATCCTGTTAATATATAAATTAATCTCAATAGCATTAAAATTTTTAGTTGGATTTTCTGTAGAATTTGACAAGATGATTCAAAAATTTATATGGAGAGGGCCAGTAATAGAAAAGGTAAGTTTCAAGCACAAGGTAGAGGGACTTGCCCTGCCAGATAGCAAGATTTTTTTGAAAGCTATAATAATACTGTGATATAGATACACAGATAAATAAATAGAACACTGGCTTAGAGAGTCCAGAAAGAGACCAACCCATATATGACAGTGTAATATAGATACAGGTAGCATTACGAAGGACAGAGTATTTATTTGTTTATTCATTCTTTGTTTGTTTTGGAGACAGGGTCTTGCTCTGTTGCCCAGGCTGGAGTGCAGTGGCACAATCATAGCGCACTGTAACCTCAAACTCCTGGGCTCAGGCCATCCTCCCAACTCAGCCTCATGAGTAGTTGGGACTATAGGCACATGCCACCATGCTTGGCTAATTTTTAAATTTTTTGTGGAGATGGGGTCTTCCTATTGTCATGGCTTGTCTTGAACTCCTGGCCTCAAGTGATCCTCCCACCTCGGCCTCCCAAAGCGCTGGGATTACAGGCATGAGCCACCATGCCCAGCCCAGAACAAAGTGTTTAATAAAAGGTAATGGGGCAATTAGTTTTCCATACTGGTGGAAAATCATATTCCCTTCTTTATACCAAACACAAAAGTCAATTCCAGGTATAGTAAATCCTAAATGTGAAAAGCGAAACTTTAAAACTTCAAGTAGAAAATATAGATTATCTTTATGACCCTGGAGTAAAGAAAGTTCCCTTTTTCCCTTCCTCCCTCCCTCTCCGCTTCTTTCTCCATTTCTTTCTTTTCCCCTTCCTTCCCCTTTCCCTTCCATTCTTCTCTTTCTTTCCTTCCATACTTCCTTTTCTCTTTGTCTTGATGGTTTTTCTTTCCTTCCTGATTCATGAAGTATCTCCTCAGGCATATGTAAGGGAGGCACTATATCTATCAGATGGGAATGAGTGTGCATATGTGTGTTTGTTTGCACATACTACAGATAACTTTCATTTTTTCATGTTTAACAAATGACATATATATATATATATAAGCTTATATATAACATATATAAGCTTATATATAACATATAAGCTATAATGGTAATAACGTGAACACCTGTGAATTTTACCACCTAACTTAAAAATAAGAACATTACCATTATTACATCTGCTTTTCACACATATTACCTTGCCTCTCCTGAGAGAGAACCACAATCTTAAGTTTGTGTTTTTTATGCCCTTTTTCTTATTATGTAGTTTTATCACATATGTATGTATCAGTAAACAGTAGATTGTTTTCTCTTGTTTTTGAGCTTTGTAATGTCTCATTCTAGAAGACTAAGTCATGGATCAGTTGAAGATATTTTTATTGTTTTATTATATTATAATAAAAAAAGTATCCACAATATATTCAAGAACTGCAGCTTAATAAGAAAAAAAATCAAAACATTTAGTGGCAAAAAGGCCAAAGATGTAAACACATATGGCTAAAAAACCATCTTTAACTGTGATGCAAATAATAAGAAAGATCAAAAGATGCTTCACCTCCCTGGTAAATTGGGAAGTGCACATTAGTGTCACATGCATCAGACTGTCAAAAATTTAAAGAATATTGACAAAAGTTATGTAATAGGAAGAGAATTGTGATACATTTCTGATAAGAGAGTAATTAGTGTAATGGTTGCTTATAACCACTTTAGAGAACAGTTTGGTAAAAACAGTTAAAAATGTGCTTATGCTGGGTACAGGGGCTCATGCCTGTAATCCTAGCACTCTGGGAGGCCGAGGTGGGAGGATCACTTGAGGTCAGGAATTTGAGACCAGCCTGAGCAAGATCAAGACCTGGTCTCTACTAAAAATAGAAAAAATAAGCTAGGTATGGTGGCATGTGCCTGTAGCCCCAGCTACTTGGGAGGGTGAGGCAGAAGGATCACTTGAGCCCAGGAGTTTGAGGTTGCTGTGGGCTATGATGATGCCACTGCACTCTAACAAGGTGACAGAGTGAGACTCTGTCTCAAAAAAAAAAAAAAAAAAGAAAGGTTCGATTCCTACCTAGTACTATAGGGAGACATTTTACCATATGTGCATGAGAAGACATGTAGAAGAATGTTCCTTATAATGTGCCATAAAAACATGTATACTAATATAATGTTATAATATTGTTTAGGGATATAGACATTTGTGGTAAAAGTTTAAAGAAATTCAAGGGCTATATGCTTGAAACTTAAGAAATAAATAACAAAGGTCAAAGAAAAATTTTAATGGAAATGGGAAAACATTTTGATCTGGATGTTCATGAAAGTACGACATACATTCACATTTGTGGAATGCAATTACAGAGATCTTAGGGGAAATTGGTAGCCTTTGATGCTTATGTTAGAAAAGGAAAAACTGCAAATTAATTAGCAGGGTGCATCTCAAGGAGTCAACCCAAAGAAGGGAAGTATTAAAGCTAGGAGCAGATTTGATGAAATAGAAAACAAACATACCTTAGATACCATTATAATTTACAGGCTTCTGATAAGATTATCAAGAGGGAAAAAAAGGAAGAAAGCACAAATAACGAATATCAAGAATTAAAAAAGGGAGGCCGGGCACTGTGGCTCACGCCTGTAATCCTAGCACTCTGGGAGGCCGAGGCGGGCGGATCATTGTGAGCTCAGGAGTTCGAGACCAGCCTGAGCAAGAGCGAGACCCTGTCTCTACCAAAAATAGAAAGAAATTAATTGGACAGCTAAAAATATGTAGAAAAAATAAGCCGGGCATGGTGGCGCATGCCTGTAGTCCCAGCTGCTCGGGAGGCTGAGACAGTAGGATTGCTAGAGCCCAGGAGTTTGAGGTTGCTGTGAGCTGGGCTGACGCCACGGCACTCGCCCCAGGCGAGAGAGTGAGACTCTGTCTCAAAAAAAAGGGGGGGGGGGCATACTAACCAACATTTCTGATTCTCTCTTATTAGCACTGGGGATTTTAACGCATCCACAGGGTCCACTAACATAGAATTCAGGCTTCCCACATCCGCAGAGAAAGGGACCCACCGAACTCCTTTTGGGTAGAGGGGAAAGGTTGGGAAGGAGAGACCACACTGACCTCAGCCATTCGGGCAAAGGCCACACTCTTAGGAAAAAGGATTTCTGGTTCTATTTATCACTGCACCTGTCAGTAAGGTGATGGGCAGAACCAGATGATTTCTTAAGTTCTCCAGTTTCAAGAACCAGATAATTCTATTTAAACTCTTCACCAGAATAGAAAAAGAAGAAATCTTGCAGATTATTATTTCCGTTAGTGTAAAACTGTTAATAAAACTTGATAAGTAGAAATAGACAAATAGAAAATTATGGTGCTATCTCCCTTATTAATACTTATCATTGATTAATAATTAATAGGAAATAGATGCATATACAAGAAATTAAAATATCAGCAGGTATATTTAGGAGTAAATTAAAAGAATAATAAACCATGGCTCGATTGGCTTCACTCTAGGCATGGAAGACTTGTCCAATATTAGGAGATTATTAATACCATGCTATTTTAAGAAGTCAAAGAAAGGAAACTTTGATCATCTCATTAGATGCCAAGAAGGTATTTGTCTTAAGTTCATTATTAATTCTTGGTTTTCACAAATTCTTAGTTAAATAGGAATATATTAAGTCTTTTTTTTTTGTTTTTTGTTTTTTGGGTTTTTTTTGGTAAAGATGTATTTCAAACCAGATTATCATGCTTTTTGGTGAAACTCTCGAAGTAGTCCCATCAACATTCAGGTGGAACAAAGCAAAGATGCCCAGTAACACACTGTATTTTAACTCTTCCTGAAAGTACTGGCCAGTGCAATTTGCCAAGAGAAATAAAACATATAAATATTGGAAAGATACATGCACAATTATTATTTCATATGCAGTTGCTCTAATCATGTACTTAGGAAGCGCAAGAAAATTAACTGGAAGACTGTCAGAAATAAAATGAAAAATTCGGTGGGCAGCATACTGAACAATCGCTTTCATGTATACAGTCTGAGTTAAAACAACAAATTAAGTAAACACATTAAATTTTGTTCGCTGTTCTCCACTAAAACTATGGCAAAGGGATTTTTTTTTTAAGTTATAGACTTACAGGGACAGGGAGAACAGCAGAGAATACAGCACCAGTGAAATTCTGGAAGCAGTAATGCAGATGGACAAATGGTAATCTACTCAAGAAGGCCATATCCCAAGTCAGTGGGGACAACAGAATTTTTGCAGGTTGTACCGCATAGCCTTTAGAAAGAAGAAAAGCAGGAAGTACATAGCAGTCTACTTCGGATCATATTGCTATACCATGCCTGCTGTACACTGCAGCTCCACCAGACACCCTGCTTGTGCTGAGCCCTGTATCTTCCAGGCCTTGCTTGTGACCTCACTCACTGATTGCACCAAAAGAGGTCTAGTAAACTTTCCTGAAAGCTACAGCCAGACTGTGACCCAGAGAAAAGTTTATGTTTTCTTGGGAACCTTCTTTAATAAGTGATAGTATTGCTGTTATGCTCATGCAGCTAGTTTTATACTTGCTGAGTTTTCAAAAGCCAAACTTTATATTATTTGGGATACATGCGTAGATGATAAAACTATAAGGAAAAGCAAGAGAATGTTTAACACAAAGTTAGGATACTGGTTACTATGTGTGGGACACACAAGCTTCTGATGTATTGGTTATTGATAAAGTTTTATTTCTTGACCTGGTTGCATTTTATGTATTTTTAAAAATTATAATGAAAGAAAAGATTTTAGCAACAATAACAACAACAACAAAAAAGCCTCAAACACCTAGGAATAAATTTAACAAGAAATATTCCAGGCCTGTGTAAAGCAGTCTTTAAAAGGATACTTTGTAAATAGGATTTTTTCATCCTGAAGACAGGGGAGGCTTGATTAAAATGATACTAATACTTCAACTAGAAAAATTAATGTGCAAGAATAGCCAAAAAGGGAAATAGGTTTTAGGAAAAAAAGGGACTAGATATTAGAGCATATTTTGAAGCTACGGTAATAGAAATAATTTGTCCTACAGAAGAAGCAAAGCAGTGGGATAAAATAGAGAATCCAGAAATAGACCTAAACACGTGGAAATTTAGCTGTGGTAACATTTCACATCAGAAAGGAAAAGAGGGCATGTTTGGGGAAAATACCACTTAGGTCCGTGCCTTAATAAAAACACTCAGATTGATAAAGATTTAAAAAGAATAAAACCCTTAAAAGAAAGAAAACTTCAGTATGAAAGCATGAATTAATTTATGTTTTTGTTGTGATACTTTCTTTTTAAACAGATAAAAAACCCATATGCCATAGAGGAAAAAAGTGGATACATGTATTTAAAATTCTGAGTGGAAAAATATTATAATCAAACTCAAAAGACAGATAACAAACTGAGAAAAAATATAACACAAATGGAAAATTTCCTTAATTGACCAAGACCGTTTATAGATGAAAAGGACTAAGTCCAATACAAACAAGATAAAGGATTTAAACAGGCATTTTGCAGAAAAATAAATATGAAAGGCCAGTAGCCATAAAAAATGATTACTTGTCTAATAATTAAAGAAGGTCGAAATAGTATTTTTTTTTTTACCTCTCAGTTGAGGTAACACCTTACAAGTTTGATACTAACTCAGCACGGGAAAGGTGTGGGAAAGCCGGGTGGCTTTAGAATTGATGATAGTGTGACATGCACAATTCTGAAGAGTAGTTTGGCCTGTATCTGTCAGCATTTTAAATACAAGAACTTTTGGATTCAGCCATCCCACCTCTGGGAATACAGAGAGATACTCCCCAGGTTTACCAAGAAAGACATAAGACGTGGTTTATTGTAGCTTTGAGTGGAATCGCAAAACAAACACAACAAAACTCTGAGGCCAGGCATGGTGGTGCACACCTGTATTCCGAGCTACTTTTGAAGCTGAGGGTGGGAAGATCACTTGAGCCCGGGAGTTCCAGGTTGCAGTGAGCTATGGACCGTGCCACTGCACTTCAGCCTGGGCAACAGAAAGAGACACTGTCTCTTAAAAAACAAAGAACAACAACAACAAAAAAACCCTGAGCACTGCCTGGAGGTCGGGAGTAGGGTTGAAGCTCAGCCCATTCTCCTGGCCAAGCTCTTAGTTGACAGAGACATGAAAGGAAAGCCTGCCACCCACGTGCCCACCAAGTGTGCCCACCGGAGGCTGCATGGTACCAGCCTGGTAGTAGGGCTTCCTTTCTGGGGCCTCCAGGCTACCAGCAGTAGCAAAGGTTTCTGCCCAACAACCAGGACTTAACTCCTACCGAGCTTACCTGTGTCACTGTTTCTCCCCTTAAGGAATTGTCTTGGTGGCCATGAGAACAATAGAAATTTACCACAGGAGAGCTAGCATTACAGATTAGCTGTAACACTACCCAACTGGTCTGGCATCCTCCACAAAGTGAAGCCTTTGTATTTGGCAATGAGAAAAGACCTGTTTGCCTTGAGAACACCAAGAACACAAACTGAGTACCCTGCCTAGCTGTGAGCTCCCAGGCTGTCACTGTGCTAGCATTCTCCACACAGTGCTCCCTTCCTGGCCACTGTCAGCGTAGATGGCTCAGTTACTGTGCTGCACTCAGCCTTTCACAGGTGTATAAAAGCCAAGCCCACAAAAACTCTGAGAAATAGTACTTGGTCCTGGCATAGTCACTCCCTCCTTATGCCTGTGGGCTGAGACTGTCAGGTCATCCACCTTGCTGTGCCTGTAGAGCTTGCCCTGCTCCGGAGTTCCAAGAGTGTTGGCAGATGGATAGTATTTGAGTTAGCAAGTTAGTTCCCAGTGAAAATCCACTCCCTTTCCCCTCTTCCCATCAATTTATGAGAGACTATCAGAGCTTTATGGAGAATGTTTGCTATACTAGTTGTGTGCAGTTAATAGGCATGAGCTCTCAGCCTGGGGAGGCTGTATTCTGGGGTCCTCCAATCACAGGGACACAAAGCCTTCAGAAAATGGGGAGGGAGGAAAGAAGGTGAGAAGGTGGGGGCAGAGAGAGAGAGTGAGAGAGAGATTTTTTATGGGGGGAATGGAGATTAAAAGAATTAAATCCCTTCCCACTTCTTTCCAGCACCGCTACCCCAAGTTGACAAAAGTTCTCTCATCTTTCCACATAGCTGTGCATAAGAAATTGGCTGCATCTGCTTAGGATGCGATAAAGCAGTTCTGCCACTAGAGCTCTTAGAGAGGGGAGCTTCTCTCTTTATAGGTTTTGGTTCATGTCTCTGTTTATGAGAAATATTCTCCTTCATGAAAATCTAATCTAAATATAGAGCCTCACCACAGGCCTGCCCCTTACTGGTAAGTGCAGTAATAACTCCTTTCCTGCCTGAGAATGAGTGTGGCCTGTGCTTTACGTCTAATGATTGAAATCCTTTCTCTTGCCCAAAAGTGGGAGCCTCATGGGCCGCTTTCTCTGTGGATGTAGGAAGCCTGACTACTATGTTAGTGGACCCTGTGAAGCCTTTAAAATCCCCACTGCTAGAGAGAATCAGAAATATTGGTTGATAAAATAAATGTTTTTGGATTTGTTGGGGGTTTTTTGATAAGAAAAAAACTCTGGAAATAAAATATCCTTTAGTAAGGAACTAGTTTAATAAATTATAGTACTTCCATGCAGTGGTATATTTTTTAATTTTTTAAAAAGATCTGTATATTCTGATATGGAAAGATCTTCTAGTATAATTATCCATTGATTAAAAACTGTAATTGTGTGTGTGTGTACTATCAGTACCCTTTGTGTAAACACATAATTGACTATAAAGATACACATAAATGTCGGTATATTTGTGAAATTTTTAAAGAGTAACTCGTAAGCACTTCTTATGGAGAGGCATATGGAAAGGGTAGCACTTTTTGGTTTTGCTTTTTTGTACTCTTTTGATTTTTCCTATTATGGAATTTTGTATCTAATTTTTGTCAGTTGGGGTATGTGGGTTACTAGTAGGATTCTAACGGTGCTTGATTTTGTCTTCTTAATTTTCAGTATTGCATTTATGTCTTTTTTCAAAGTTAAATGTAACTGTCTCCTTACTCATGTATTCTTAGGTTACACAGGATGACATCAATTGAAAGAGAAGAAAAGGAGAAAGTCAAAAAAAAAGAGAAAAAACAGGAAGAAGAAGAAACAATGCAGCAAGCTACGTGGGTAAAGTACACATTTCCAGTTAAACATCAGGTGATTTTTATTTTAAAAATAAAACAGTGTTAGCCATTTCTGAACCTTTTATTTTGCAACTTTGAATACTTAATTTAGTTTTACTTTTGACACAGTCTTTCAATTAATATTATTGGGACAAAGTACATCTTTCTGACAATTTGCATAGGTTTATCTTAGTAGAATATGGGAGGGTTATGAGACCAATTTGTTGAAATTGCTATAAAACTGTAAAATTGTGTTAAATTTTGCGTATTAAAAAAGACTTTTAAGTTCTTTCATAAATCTTTGATTCCTGGTAAAAATTAAATTGATACATTTAATTAATTTGGCTGACTTTTGATCTTGTTTGGTAAAAATGTGTAAAACCATATGTGCTTTGTAAGTATTGTCATTCTTGTTTAGTCAAAATGTTTTCATTCACACTAGGTTTGGAAACAAAAAGGAGAGGAGTACAGAGTGACAGGCTATGGTGGTTGGAGCTGGATTAGTAAAACTCACGTTTATAGGTTTGTTCCTAAATTGCCAGGCAATACTAATGTGAATTACAGACGGTCATTAGAAGGAAGTAAGTAATTAAAGTTTATTTTCCTACGTAATTGTATATGATTTAATTTCTTATAAATTTGTTTATGTTGACCATATTTTAGATAAAAGCATTTTTCTGGAATTTTTAGTGGTATATATGAAATTATCAATGTAGTTTATTAATTATAAACCCTGAAGTTTTAAAAATTACTTTATCCACAAGATTTTGTTTTCTTGAATTTCTGCTAAAGAAAGATTAGAGTAGAGCTTGTTTTTTAAAAATAGGTGCCAGCCACCTAATTATGGCTTTTCAAAATCTTAAATTCAATACTAGTTGACTTCTTGAGGAGTCATGTATCTGGGAACCTCAGCATTACTGCACCTAACAAAACCAGACAGGAAATGACAGAGGCTTCCATAACACTGTCACATAAATGAGCTATTAATTCGGTTTTTACTGCTGGCTAACAAACTGTAGTATTTAGAGTCACAGAGCTCTAGAGGTGAACTGCTCTATTAAGAGACCAGATTTTTTAACTTGTGTTAAATGTGCAAATTAGTTCGTGGCAATGCTAAGTGACATACTGAAGTTAACACAGATAGAGAGTAATAGAACCCTGGCAGAACCCATGTCTCCTGGCTTTGTTGCCATTTTTGCTCTCTACCATGCAGTTTCTCCTTTGTTATCTAAGCAGTTTTCAAAAGCAGTTCTGTTAGCTATGCAATATACTTTGGTAGTTGATACTGTGATCTGTTTCCTGCAATGAAACCTATGTAAGGAGATTATGTAGTGTGCAGTAAGTAGTGTTGTACTTACCTAGCTAAAACTGATTTGGTTTGTTTGTGAATGGTTCTTGTGAAACCTGAACTGGTAGATTTGTGAAACTGTTAACATAGGAAAGTTATTATTGGTTTATCTTTTAACAAGAAAAATAAGTATTTTATAAGGCTCACTGGAAATTATTTTATAGGGTCTAGGGGCATTTTGGACATAATAGATGCTCAAGAAATATTTCTGTTTACTAAATAAAAATATTTAATACTTGATTCTGTTTTCTAATTATATTTACATTAAGTATCCATTATAATAATTTCCAAAAGATCGTTATAGTTTCTTTTATTACCATTTTGTTGTTCCAATTATCCATGCGACACTTAGAATTATAGAGAACTTTTTGTTTAATTGTATTTGGCTTGGTTTGTCCTATGTAATAAAATCCAGATGATCAACATACAGAATATTTAGGCTTTTGCAGACTTATTTTAGATCTACTTTCCTTAGCATAAGATTTTCCATTGTTCAAATTGTGGACTTTTATCTAGTTGGGAACCAGGTTGGTCTTTCTTGAGCCTTTCCTCCCAGGTAGGAGCAGACAAGAAAGCAGGAATGCACATTGTCCAGGGCTCTGGGCTTAGCTTAACTACAGAAAAGGAATTACAGTGATGGCAACAGTAATCACCAATTAATAACGTCAGAACTATTGGTACCTGGGCCGGGCGCAGTGGCTCACGCCTGTAATCCTAGCTCTCTGGGAGGCCGAGGCGGGCGGATTGTTTGAGCTCAGGAGTTCGAAACCAGCCTGAGCAAGAGCAAGACCCTGTCTCTACTATAAATATAAAGAAATTAATTGGACAACTAAAAATATATAGAAAAAATTAGCCGGGCATGGTGGCGCAGGCCTGTAGTCCCAGCTACTCAGGCTGAGGCAGGAGGATTGCTTGAGCCCAGGAGTTTGAGGTTGCTGTGAGCTAGGATGACGCCACAGCACTCTAGCCCGGGCAACACACTGAGACTCTGTCTCAAAAAAAAAAAAAAAAACAAAAACTATTGGTGCTTGTAATAATGGCCGATCTAGTACAATCATATGGGGGAAGACAGATGTGTTGAAACACAGAGAAATGCAGTTTAGGGAACACTTGACTCGGTGTCTCGAGACCATAGCATTAGACTTGTTTGGCTGCTGATTGTGTGTCCCTTATCTCTAACCTCTAGTGAAGCTCTAAAGCTATGCATTTGTGTTACACATTAATTTTTAGGCTTCAATGAAGAATATGTATGGGATATTCTTTATGTCAAGAAGACCTTTAAGGGAGGAAAAACTCTAACATTTTATAGTTGCCTATTTTATTTTATTTTTTTCGAGACAAAGTCTCGCTCTGTTGCCCAGGCTAGAGTGCCATGACATCAGCCTAGCTCACAGCAACCTCAAACTCCTGGGCTCAAGTGATCCTACTGCCTCAGCCTCCCAAGTAGCTGGGACTACAGGCATGCGCCACCATGCCCGGCTAATTTTTTTTCTGTATGTTTTTAGTTGTCCAGCCGATTTATTTCTATTTTTAGTAGAGACGGGGTCTCACTCTTGCTCAGGCTGGTCTTGAACTCCTGACCTGGAGTGATCCTCCCGCCTCTGCCTCCTAGAGTGCTAGAATTATAGGCGTGAGCCACTGTGCCTAGCCTATAGTTGCCTATTATAATTATCGGGGTTCTTACAGCTGTTGTGGGGCTACCATTGGCATATAAAGCTCATTTCGAGCAGCTTGAAAACTGAAAAAATATCACCCAGTTGTTTTTAAATAACCAAAGAAGGATTAAATGAGGAAATGTCAGTTTAGTTTTTTATCCTTTTGTTACCCATGAGGTCCTGATTGGTATGCTTTTCTGTGATTCTTTTTTTCTTTTACCAGTATCCTGTTGGTACTGTTTTTTTGCACTCTTTCCTTCCCTCAGCCAGACCTTTCTCGAAGAAATCATTTACATAAAAAAAATAGGATGTTTAGGTTCAAGTGAAGAAGAAAGTAAAAAGTAGAAAAATGCCTCTTAAGGCCCAAGATTAGATTCATCTAGATAGTAATTCTGGGTTTGGAGGTTTGATTTATTATTATTATTATTATTATTATTATTATCAAAAATCTGAAACTGCACAAATGTAAAGAGAATAGAATAATGAATTAATTCCCATGTAACCATCATTCAGCTTCAACAGTAATCACATAATCAAATTCTATCATTCTTGTTTCAATTGTTGCTGCCCACATTTTTAATCCTGCAATATTTTAAAACAGATCACAAAAATCATACTGTCTCACCAAAAGAAGTTCAGTATCTATCTCTAAGTGAAATGGACATTTTCCCCATAACCGTCATGCCATTATCACATTCAGTAAATTAACTATAATTAACAAACGAATCATCTGATTCTCAGTCCATATACCAGTTGCCCTTGTTGTCTTAGAGACATCTATTTACTATTGGTAGTAAATCAGGTCCAAACAAGGCCACATACTGCATTTGGTTATTTCTCTGAAGTCTTTTATTCTGTGCTGTAAACTTAAATGTTCTTAATCTGTAGTCCATGAGGACCTCAAGGGGTCTAGGAATCCACTGAAGTAGATTACAAAAGTTTGTACGCATACTTTTTTTCTGAATAGTGGATCATAGCATTTGTCTAATAGGGCTGTGTGATGCAAAGTAAATAGGAAACCAATGGTGCACACTTTCTGGAATCATTGCACAGATTGAGATAATTTTTCATACACAGAGGTTTCTGAAGCACGTCTAAAATTCAGTGGATCCTTGTGTACTTTAGGTCAGCCAGACTTATAGGAAAGTATATGGTACCTTTGACTTTTGTCTTGTTTTGTTTTAGAAAATATGAAATATAACTTGCTGGAAAATACTTATTTCCATTAAACTAGATATATTAAAGTAAATTGTTAATGCTGGAAATAACCTTTAATTACTATATAATGTACTTGGTTAATTTTAGCCAAAAATAATATGGATGAAAATATGGATGAATCAGATAAAAGAAAAAGTCCACAAAGCCCCCCAAAAATAAAAACAGAGCCTGATTCTGAGAAAGACGAGGTAAAAGATTCAGATGCTACAAAAGGGGCCGACCAAAGTGAAATGGATATCTCAAAGATTCCTGAGAAGAAGGACCCAGGTAAGAGAGTCGAGTGTGGAGGGTGGCCTGGGGGTGACAATGCACTGGATCAGGCTCTCACAGTAGGAAGGGTACCGCATTTTTTTGATAACAGCTTTATTGAAATATAGTTCATATACCATATAATTCACCCAATCAAAGTGTAAATTCAGCGGTTTCTAGTATATTCACAGAGTTCAACCATTACCACAGTCAATTTTAGAACATTTTCGTAATCCCAAAAGAAAGCCTCATACCCAGTAACAGTTACTTCCCAATCCCTCCCCAAATGCCCCCAGCCCACCGATCTCCTCCTGTCTCCATGGCTGTGCCTATTTTGGACAATCCGTATAAGTGGAATCAGATAATATGTGGTCCTTTGTGGCTGGCTTCTTTCATTTAGCATGTTTTCAAGGTTCATCCATGTGGTAGCATGTATCAGTACTTTATTCCTTTTTATTTCTGAATAACATTCCATTGTGTGGATATGCACATTTTATTTAGTCATCAGTTGGTGGACATTTGAGCTGTTTTCACTTTTTGGTTATTATGAATAATACTGCTATGAACTTTCATGTACATGTTTTTTTGTGGACATATGTTTTCACTTCTCTTGGCGATGTACCTAGGAGTGGAATTACTGGATCATATGGTAACTCTATGTTTAACCTTCTCAGAAACTTACATTGCCTTTTGTAAAAAGTAGTTTTTTAAAAACTAGATGAGCTAGATAATGTATGTGCCAAAAGATATTTTATAACCTTAAAAGACTATACATAATCATATATGAAGGTATTGGGGTATACAATAGCCTGTCACATACTAAGTAATTTTTTCATTTTGGTATTCCATCATTTTTAGATAATAAGAATCAGAATATTTAAATATTTGGAATATGTGTATTTTTTAACCTTTTATAAAGTTTTGCCCTGTCCACTGACCAATTTAATCATATATCAGGAACTTTGATGTATATAGGTATTTATATTTGAGCTCTAGAGTGAAAATGAGAAATATAGGTATTTTTTGAAATAAAAATAGTCTCATGAATTCCTCATTTCAGAGTAAAAATTACATTTATGTGAATGTCTTTTTTTTCACAGATGTAAAAGAACTTTTAGATTCCGACAATGATAAATCTTTCAAGGAAGAACCAATGGAAATAGATGATGATGTGAAAACAGAGTCACATGTAAATTGTCAGGAAAGTTCTCAAGTAGATGTAGTCAATGTCAGTGAGGGTTTTCACCTAAGGACTAGTTATAAAAGGAAAACAAAATCATCCAAACTAGATGGACTTCTTGAAAGGAGAATTAAACAGTTTACACTGGAAGAAAAACAGCGCCTCGAAAAAATGAAGTTGGAGGGTGGAATGAAGGGCATGGGAAAGACTTTGGCAGGTTCTCTGAAAAGTCTCTCTGAGTCACCAGTAACAACAAAAGCAAAAGAAGGGTGTCAAAGTGACTTACTTAGACAAGAACAAAGCCCTAATGCAAGTAATGATAAATCTGAGGACTCGATTCAGGGATATTCACAAAGTGATTCCTCAGTCCTTGGACTCAGTGGTCCTAGTCATACCACAAACAAACTTTATCCAAAAGATCAAGTGTTAGATGATGTCACCATTCAAAGCCCAGAGACAAACTGTCAGAAACAAAATTCTGTTGAAAATGACATAGAAGAGAATCTCTCTGAACCTGCCAGTAAAGGCCAGGAATCCAATAAGATTAAAACAAAAGGAAATGATTTTTTTGTTGATGACTCTAAACTAGCCAATGCAGATGATATTGGTACTTTGATCTATAAGAACAAAAAACCACTCATACAGGAGGATAATGACACCATTCTTTCTTCTTCTAAGAGTACTTTACTTTCATCAGTACCCAAAAGTGCCAGTGACAGAGATGCCCCATCTCTTTCAAAAGCAATGGACTTTGAAGGAAAACTGGGATGTGACTCTGAATATAATAGCACTTTGGAAAACAGTTCTGATACTATGTCTATTCAAGATAGCAGTGAAGAAGATATGATTGTTCAGAATAGCAATGAAAGTATTTCTGAGAAGTTCATAATGCAAGAACAAGGTATCGAAGGCTTGGAGCCATTGAAATATGAGTTTGTTTCTGCAAAGTCCACTGGAAACTGTGATGACAGGCTGCAGGGTAAGGTAACTGAAGCAAATGGTAAAAAACCAAGTCAGCAGCAGAAGTTAGAAGAGAAACCAATTAATAAATATATTGATCAAATAAATCTAAAAAATGTCACTGACAAAAAGAATAATGAAAATCGAGAGTCTGAAAAGAAAGGACAGAAAACAAGTACATTTCAAATAAATGGAAAAGATAATAAACCTAAAGTATATTTGAAAGGTGAATGCTTGAAGGAAAACTCTGAGAGTAAAATAGTAAGTGGTCATGTTGAACCAAAGGTTAATAATGTAAATAAAATAATCCCTGAAAATGATGTTAAGTCATTGACTGTTAAAGAATCTGCTGTAAAGCCATTCATTAATGGTGATGTCATCATGGAAGATTTTAGTGAAAAAAACAACTCGGAAACAAAATCATGTTTATTGAGTTCTTCAGATGCTGAAGGTGACTACCAAGACAGCCTTGAGACCCTGCCATCAACCAAAGAGTCTGTCAGAACACAGACTACCACGCCTCCACCATCTTGCCCAAAAAGCAATTCGGTGAACCAGGTAGAAGATATGGAAATTGAAACCTTAGAAGTTAAGAAAATTACTCCATCACCTATTACTTCTGGAGAGGAATCCAATCTCAGTAATGATTTTATTGATGAAAACAGTCTGCCCACCAACAAAGATGAAAATGTCAATGGAGAATCTAAAAGAAAAACAGTCATTACAGAAGTAACCACAATGACATCCACGGTGGCCACAGAATCAAAAACTGTCATCAAGGTAGAAAAAGGTGATAAGCAAACTGTGGTGTCTTCCACAGAAAATTGTGCCAAATCCACTGTCACAACCACCACCACAACGGTAATGAAACTTTCCACGCCCTCCACAGGCAGCAGCATGGACATCATCTCTGTTAAGGAACAGAGCAAAACCGTGGTCACCACGACAGTGACAGACTCCCTAACCACCACAGGAGGCACTCTGGTAACATCTATGACTGTGAGCAAAGAGTATTCCACAAGAGACAAAGTGAAACTGATGAAATTTTCAAGACCAAAGAAGACTCGTTCAGGTACAGCTCTGCCATCCTATAGAAAGTTCATTACCAAGAGCAGCAAGAAGAGCATATTTGTTTTGCCTAACGATGACTTAAAAAAGTTGGCCAGAAAAGGAGGAATCCGAGAAGTCCCATATTTTAATTACAATGCAAAACCTGCTTTGGATATATGGCCATATCCTTCTCCTAGACCAACCTTTGGTATCACTTGGAGGTATGTACTTTAAAATGTATTTGGGGGAGGGAGAAAGTTTTAAAATAATTATCTCATAAGAGTATCTCATTTTTGAAAAAAATGAGATAGTAGAGATAAGACAGGGAAGCATATATTTAATGGCCAAAGTTAGTAATGGAATTAAGATACAGGAAGCTTCAAGCTCTGCCACCTGGTAGGTACTAAAGTTTACTTAGGGAAAAATGTTTAAAGACTTAAAATTTAAGGGAATCCTTTAAAATGAAATTCAGTTGTAACTTTCACAAGACAGAAGAAACATGTCGGCCAGGCACGGTGGCTCACGCTTGTAGTTCCAACTACCTGGGAGGCTGAGGCAAGGAGGATCGCTGGAGCCTAGGAATTTCAGGTTGCAGTGAGCTATGATGATGCCGTTGCCCTCTAGCCAGGGCAACAGAGTCTCATTCTGTCTCCAAAGAAAAAAAAAAGGAACGTGTCAAATGTGATTGTTTTTGTGGCCACACTTTCCAAGTTATTGTCATGTATTTGCCCTGGGAACAAGATAATCACAGAATTGGATATTCACCAACTTGCTGGGTGGAATATTTGTATTTTATTTCTATTAGATAATTCATAAAAACGTAAGACATAAGGAAACATGCCTGTAAATTTCATGAGGCTCATTATAATATGGAAATCTTCCTGATGCGATTTATTTGCAGGATAAGCATTTGTTTTGGAGTTCTCTGTTACTTTATGTATGAACAGGTAGTATCTAGATTATTTAGGAATTTTTTAAAACCCAGAAATAGTCCTAATTTAAAATTTTCTGGGCACTTTAGGTTTGGGGGGTAAGTCATAAGTATATAGCCTTGGCAGTTGTGAAATCATATAGTTTTATATTGGGAAGGGATCTTAGAAATTCTTATCTTTTGTAAATGTGCAATAATTTGCGTCCAGCTACAGAGAGATAGTTAGGAATAGTGCCCAGTTTTTGTAAATCCCAGTCTGGTACTTTATCTGCTGTATCACATTTCACATATTTGTCCTTGCTTTTACCTTTTTCATTGTCCTTGTCTTTATCTTTTCACCCTTATAATTGAGAAGGATGGAACAGCAACATTGAAAAGATGAGAGTTCTGGGAACATCGTTAGAAATCAGCATTGAACTTAGTTGCAGTTAGATTTTGCTAGGAATCTGAAATTATTTCAGCAAGTTACTAAGCAAACTTCATTTCTTTCTAGGCTTCATTTCTGTGTGTCTTTTAATATGTTTCCAATTTCTTTAAGTTAAAAATCACACTTTGTTTCCTTTATATGACAATCAGCTATTAGTAGACCAAAAAAGAATGTAAATACGTGCTCTCTATGAAGGAATTCATTTATTAATACGACCATAGCTTGTTTGACCAAGTTTTTTATAACTCATCTTTTGATTTGAAATAAAGTATCATCACTCCATTACACATTCAATAGAGACAGCTGAAAAGTACAATTTCTCTGCAGGGCCTGCAATGAAGGATTTGCAGAATCCTGCAGGGAATCAAGGAACTCTTCATTACAATTCATGGATTTATAGGATTACTCTGCACTTTTCTGCTTTCTTCATTGAGAGCGGTCCCAAAATGTATCCTTGACTGTCCTGCAGGTAACTTCTTTCCCACTGGAAAAGTTACTATGTACAAATACTTTAATTAAAATGACCTGGCAGTTGTGGAAGCCAACCTTTCTGCTCGTTTGTATTCTGAAATGGAGGGTAGGCTCGACTGGGAAGCACTCTCCTCTGAACTCTCCGGGAGAAGTAGGCCCCAGTCCTGATCCAGTGTTGCTCAGGGCCCTGTCCTGCATGGCTGAGTTTCAGGAGCCTTGAATTATCATGTTTTAATACGCATTGTGGCACAATTTGCATTACCTATTTTCGCATTTTTTTAATGGAAGGAAATACCTTCCTGTACATTTTAAACAGATATTGCCCTCAAATATATGCTAACATCTTAATTTGCTGAATCAAATTTTAGAGAAGCATAATCTCTTTTATCTAATGGAGGCATGGGTAAATACATAAATTGTTCTTGACTTTAGAATGCCTTTTTAAAAAACATTGCTATTTAAAAAACATGCATATGAAATATATTTTTATACTAACACTTGAATAAAATGTGTCTGGTGATTAGAGTAGGGGCTAAGAACGCCAAAGGCACATGTATGATCTTTATTAATCTAATGATAAGACTGAAGAATATTGAAAACTTGTCTCGTAGGCTCGTTAGGACCTCCGTCCCTCCACGCCGTCTATTCCCACGTACCCGTTTCCCCAGGCCCTGACTCTGTGCTTCATTATCACTTTGGACTGGCAGTTGTCCTCTGCAGTGCTGCCACAGGGGGATGGACATTCTGAGCTAAGGGACTTGCTAGTGACTGCAGGGAGGGCCAGGGAAAGGACAGGAAAGCATTTATCACCTGTAGATCACGTCCACGAGAAATACTTGTCTTTACAACCCATCCAATACTGAGTAAATCTCAGAGGCCTTAATATACATAGCCTTTAATCCTTCGATTTAGTGCAGCACATTCTGGCTCACGCCTTCCTCTCTCGTGCCAGCTTCATCTCTTTCTGTACGTCCACACCCCTTCCCTCCAGCCATAACACACTGGATATGGTTTCTGGGAACAAGTGTGTGCTCTTGCACACTTCCCTCCTTAGCATATGTGTGCCCCTCACCTTCAGTCAGCCATCCTCACACCCTTAATTTGTCCTTTGAGACTCCAGCAAAGCTCTGATCCCCATCCCTGAGCCAAATCAGATGTCCCTCCTTTATACTTTTCTCTCTTACAGCTGCTTGAGAACAGAAAGACAGATGTAGTTTACTTCTGTGTCCCCAGCTCTTTTAACATAGTTTAACATACAGACGACACTCAAAGAATTTTTGCAGGAATGATTGAGCAGGCCAATGTAATGCATGAGGTGTGTTCCTTCCCTGGTGTTATTTCAGTTCTAAAATAGGGATGATTTAAAGTTATTATTTGACCATAGAGAGTGATTGGGGGTAGAAGAGAGAGAATGAGGATGAACTTTCTTTCCAAATAAATGTTCATTTGCCTTCTCTCATGAGACTAAAGTTCCCTAGGAATTTCTATGGGTGGTCTGAAAGCGGCAGACGCTTGCCCTCTCTTGGGGCATCCCTGCATTAGTTAACATTTTTTCTCTAATTTAGGAGTTCTTTCCAGGTTAGATGATTTATAGTGTAATAACACAATGAAGAAAATCATGGTGTCACAAGGGGAGATGGGAAGTTAAAAAGCTGCAACAGCTTTTTGGCTAGAGCCTTCTCTTTCTCACATTGTCCATTTTTCCAAGGGAATACGAATAATAGAAAGCATTGCCTTTCAAATATAAGATTGTTGTCTAAGATTTACCTTCTACATCTGTTAGAGGAGGAAATTATTTTCATTTTATAGGCTTTATCTACACTGCAATCAACAACGTATTCATTTAAGTAGTATAAAAATGTCAACAAAGTATTTTAATTACACAAAGACCCTAATGGAGAATTGACAGCCAAAGCCTGCTTTAAAATGTTTTATAGGCCGGGCGCGGTGGCTCACGCCTGTAATCCTAGCCCTCTGGGAGGCCGAGGCGGGTAGATTGCTCAAGGTCAGGAGTTCGAGACCAGCCTGAGCAAGAGTGAGACCCCGTCTCTACTAAAAATAGAAAGAAATTATTTGGACAACTAAAAATCTATATAGAAAAAAAAAAAAATTAGCCGGGCATGGTGGCACATGTCTGTAGTCCCAGCTACTCGGGAGGCTGAGGCAGTAGGATTGCTCGAGCCCAGGAGCTTGAGGTTGCTGTGAGCTAGGCTGACGCCATGGCACTCTACTCCAGGCAACAGAGTGAGACTGTGTCTCAAAAAAAATAAATAAATAAAATAAAATAAAATGTTTTATAGTGAATTCCATTTTAGGACATGATGTTCATGTAGTCAAATAAATTTGTTTTGAAATGTGTGTTTAGTATTATTTTTTAAAAGAATGTCTAAAATGTTCAATGACTTTATACACAAAGCTTAGAAAAACACAAACATGGATGGGCATTAGAAAAACAAAACAAAAAAACCCACAAACACAGATTTCTTTGTCTCCTTATTAGTAACTAATATAGTACTACCTTTTTCTAACATTATTTGTTGTAGGATTGCAAAACAATACTAATGTCAAAGTTTTATTAGTATTAGCAGTATTCATCATCCAGTAGTTCATGTTTTGAAGAGCCACCATTTGGATACAAAATTTTCTGTCCATTTGGAAAAATCTTCCTAGATGTTTAAGGTGTTTTTGTTTTGCCTTTTGAGAAAATTTAAACATGTCCAAGTTTTTCATTTTAGCAAAAATTAATCAGTTATTTTTCTTTTTTGAAAACTCCTCTATCACATTTAGTAACATTTATTTCTCTGTGTTTGCTCTTCATAATTTTCATAACATTTTAGAATTGGGTTAAATTTATAAAATTTTCACAAATTATTGTCTTATCAACCTTACTATGGAACACACTCACTTTATAAATTGATATGGCATTTAAAGTGAATATAGACCCCTTTTAAGTGGTAGATGCATGTTATGCCTATGAGCAAAAAAGTTCTTTTTTAAAGGGACATATAATACCAAAGTCTTAACAAAACCATATTATAAATACTAAAGTCATAATGAGGACAAGGAACACAATCCTTCAGTTTAGTAGAAAGAGAGAGAGTGTGTGTGTGTGCTTGTATAAGTATATATATATGAATTTATTGGGTTTTTCTTTCAGATACAGACTGCAGACCGTGAAGTCCTTAGCTGGAGTGAGCCTGATGCTACGGTTACTGTGGGCGAGTTTGAGATGGGATGACATGGCCGCCAAGGCTCCTCCAGGAGCAGGGACTACACGGACAGGTAATGGGGGTTACTTTCTAATTTAAGTTTAAAAGATAAAATCACTTGACCATTCACTTAATTTTAAGCGTCTTTGTTATTTATTAAAATAAAACGCTTGTATTTTAAAAATACCGCTTTGCTAAAGTACGACACATGCTATAAAACCTGAGAGGCATGGGGTTGGGGGCTCACATTATAAGGTGAGTCACTTATTCATGAACCAGTCTACATTTTTTAAAAAGACAGTTTATTATTGTAGAGTATAAGTCATAAACTAAGACTTCTAGAACCCTGTGTGTGTTGCTTCTGTCTTAAGCTTTTTATTATTTTGACTGAGTTTTGGTACCAGGAGCTAAGCTGTGCCCAGCAGCATTTTGTTCAGTTTAGAAATTTTCAGGGAGGAGGAAGTATTGTCAGCCTAGCAGTGATCCTGTAGTCATTAATGAATCAAATGTTTCCAAAAGTATTTTCCACATGTCTCTTTTTAAAACACCAAATGTTGTACCTTTTTAGTCTCTGAGTATTTTAGGTGGTTATTAATACTTTGTGAATTAAATCACCATAGAAACATCTGAAACTGAAATCACAACAACTGAAATAATTAAGAGGCGAGATGTTGGTCCTTATGGCATTCGATCTGAATATTGTATCAGGAAAATCATTTGCCCCATTGGAGTTCCAGAAGCACCAAAAGGTAAGGAATGGAAAGAATTTTGTTCTTCCATTATTGACCTGTCAGCCATATCTTTTATGAATTGAAATTTGATTATAATTGTTTCCTATAACTGTGTTCAACTTATGAAAAACATTTTTCATAACTGCTATATTTTTAAAATGATATTTAAGTAATAAACATATCAAGATTCTATTAGGCATATGTTGATGCCTACAGGTATTATGCCAAGCATGGACCATGATAATACCTCTTATAATTAAAATGTGAGGCATTGATTGACTCCACACCATCAGCTCCAAGAGGGCAGCCACCTAGTCTGTCTGGTTTGTTGTAGTCCTGGCACCTAGTGCAGGGTCTGACATGTAAGTGGTCAATAAAAGTTTGTTGACTCAACAGTTAAAGCTATTATGAAATACTTCAGTGCTCAGGTAGAAATAATAATAATCTAGAGTTACTCAGGAAACATTTATAGACCACATGTAGAATAGGCATTGAGTAACAAGTATATAGAAGAATGAGATTTGGCCCCTGTTCTCAAGGAAGCAAAGGCAAGGTTATAGTATTATAATATCAAGTGTTAATGTGTTCCAATAAGATAAAAAAGAGTAATAAATGGTAAGTATTAGAAAATCTGTGAGAACCAAAAGTATTAACGCTAAAAGGAGTTCATTGTGGTGTCCAAATTGAAAATGTATAAATAAAAGTCAATAATTTTATATAAGCAATAAAAATATTTAGAAAAAAATCTAAGAAATATATAGCTTCTTGGGAGGCTGAGGCAGGAGGATCAGTTGAGTGTAGGAGTAGCAAGCTATGATTACACCTCTGTACTCCAGCCTGGGTGACAGAGCGAGACCCCGTCTCTTAGTAAAAAAACAAAGAAAGAAAAAGAAATGCGTAAAAAGAAAATGACATCCTTGGATAGAATAGATAGAAACATACTGTTTTATAAAAGCTAGTTCTCCCAAATACATACATTTAATTTCTGAGACTTGATTAAATTAACTTGGAAGTTCTTATTGGAAAACAAATGACTGAGAATGGCCTTTTTGAAAAGAACCCAATAAGGCAACACCTGTCCTAGTAGATGTTAAATTTTAGTTTAATTAAAGCAGTGTTGTCCTGGAGTAGAAACAGTCATCTCTATTGATAGGAAGAGATACAGATGGGAGAATACGATCCTGACAGGTCTTCAATCTCCTTGACCACACGGCCTTCCATGCAAACCAGTGCAGTCTCCTTGAATCGCTTTTCTTTGGCTTGTATCACTTTGTGCCATCTAGGTCCTGCTATTTCAGTTTCCTTCTGCTGCTTCCCTGTGATTGCACTGCTTCTCTGTACCCTGAAAATATGGGAAGGTTCAATGCTTACCCCTCCCTGATTTTTTTTTTAAATCTTATCATTAGGAGTTTTTATCTATTCTTTTAGTTTCAGATCTCCCTTTATATTAGCAACTCTCAAATCCCCCTTGTCCAACTGTGATGGGGAAGTATGTATTGTATGTGGCAAGGACACCCAACCTAACTGTGAGAGGAGCATTCTAGGCCTTTGAAGGATGTTGTATCTGAGTTGGGATCTAAAGAGTGAAACGAGGGGCCATGGGGCTAGGAATAGTGTTCCAGGCAGAGGGAGCAGATTGTATAAAGACTCATATGCCTCTTATATCAGAAGTCAGCAAACCATGGCCCATGCGCCTTGGCCCACTGCCTGCTTTTTTATTATAAGTAAAATTTGATGGGAACACAACCACATTTACTCACTTAATTATTATCTTTGGCTCCTTTTCATGATACAAAGGCAGAGTTGAGTAGTTGTAACAGAGACCATCTGGCCTGCATAGTCTTTATACCATCTGGCCCTTTAAGAAGAAAAAGTTTGCCAACCACTGCTTTTTATGATAGAAGATGCCAGAAGTACTCTAATTTTTAAAGCAATATTGCTTTTAAAATACTCTGATTTCTTTTCCAAAGAAACACCTACACCTCAGAGGAAAGGCCTTCGATCAAGTGCATTGCGGCCAAAGAGACCAGAAACGCCCAAGCAAACTGGCCCTGTTATTATCGAAACCTGGGTGGCAGAAGAAGAGTTGGAATTATGGGAGATCAGGGCGTTTGCTGAGAGGTGAGGAAATGGTTAACACCTGGTCAGATATTTGAAGATTTTATCACTTCAGAACTAAAGAGTTATCACTTCGATGGTTTATTCAGTACGTCCTAGTTAATTTTACTCCACCTTTTGATTTTGACTGCTAACCCTATGTAGTTTATTAAGGTCCTGTTTCTGATTTTTAATGTGTTACTATCCATTTGTCAATTTCTAATTATCTTAAATATTTTTAAATTGCAATAATTTCATACCTTTGATGTGAAAGTTAGCCAGATTTCACTTCTATTGGATGCCAGATGCTTAACAGAGTAGTTTCTGATAAGTTCCTCCTTTTTTTCCTGCAGAGTGGAGAAAGAAAAGGCCCAAGCAGTTGAGCAACAGGCTAAGGTTAGTGAACAGAAGAAGGGGAGGACTTCAAGGCCCAGATGAGGAGTCCCCTAAAACAGTAGCAATTGGCTGTCCAGCAGGTGGGGAGTTGGTACTGGTCCTACCTGACAACAAATTTACATCGTTAGCCCAATTCCTGCACACCAAGAGCACAGTAATAATATATTCATGTGGGTTTTTTAAAATGTATCTCACATATACCTGGTTTTTATTAATTGAAAATAGTTCTGTGGATACAACAAGCGATGGTTTTGTAAATAGTGTATATAGTTGGAGGACATTTGAAATAAGATTTCTATTTATTATCTTTATAATCTCATGGGTAATTTCTGGAAATAATTATTTCCTGCAAAATTCCAATCTGGAAAATCTCTGTAGTCTGTGAAAAAGCAGATTGTACTAAAGCTCTGTAAGAGTTTGTTGTCATCGATGATCATAAAGCTGCTGCTGATTTCTTAGCATGTTCATACTGCAAATAATGTACCATATGTGGCTGGGAATTTTAGACCCAGATAAAAGGTGATTACCCCTTACTTCTATTGAGAACATATTATAAAAGTTTTTAGCCAACTTGAATATATAAACTTTGAGTACATAGGTGAAACAGACTATTTAAAAATCACATGTTAACCAAATTATTTGTCTCAAACTACTTTTTTCTCTGACATTTTATAAAACATTTTCCCAAATTCTTACGAATCTTTTGGCTTACTATATATAGGTCCTTATCTTCACTTACGTCAAAATTGGACATAACAGCACTTTTGGATTCTATGTATGATGCTGTCACAGGAAGTTTATCCCCAACACACATATCCGTGTAACAACTGGCTAGTTGTTTTATTAATATTTCTCACTTATGAGTGTATTTTGTCATCTCCACAATGTAACATAAAGTATTACTTCTTAAAAGTTCTTTAAAATGCTTATTTGTAAAGATAGCCAGCACTTCAATTTTGAAGGCTTATCCCCCAGTAAATAACTGCTAAATATGTGTTCAGTTTCTTTGCCTCCTTTTTAACTGATTTCATCAATGATGTCTCTAAGTATCACAACTGAATTTCTTTTCTTCTGGGAAATGAGAAATTGTGTAAAGTACTTTATATCATATTCAGGTATAAAAGGTGTATACAAAAGTTGTCCTAAAAAAACGATGGGTGTGATGTCATAGGTAAGCAGTTTGCAATGATAGGAAACTGCACAGCATTGGAATTTAATCTTAGTAAACATCCCAGCTCCACCGTTAGCTAGCTCTGTGGCCTCGGGCCAATTACACAAGCTCTCTAAGCCTCAATTTCCTCATCTGAAAGCATCTACCACCATGTTTGCAGTAAATCTCACCTGTTGTTTTTACGCATGTGTGAGCTTATACTGTTACTCATCAGACCACTGTTGATAAGCTGTTAGAAAATTTTAGCAGTCTGTAATAAAAGATATACAGATTATCTTTAATAACCCTGTAGTTTAAAGATCAATATTATACCTCTCTGTATAAAATAATCTAAAGTGTTTTTCTGTAAAAATGTTTGAATGAATAACATAAGAAGTCTAGTAAATTGTTTTATAATTTTCAGCTTGCTTGATTACGGATTTGCCAACTCAAATAGTGATATTTGCTATTGACATGCTCTTTGTGATTGGATAAGTCAACATTACAGTAAATAGAAACCTTTTACAGCTCCCTTCATTTGGTCTCTGCTTTGAATCTCACCACTGAGCACTATGGTGTTCCTGTCTCCAGTAAGATTACCTGCATCTATTTATTTTCAGTCTGAAAGCTTGGATATTTGCACAGGCCAGAAAAACTTGATTACTTTTAATTTTCTGTTATGAACTGCTTAGTATTTTAATGAAATACATGTGGTGTAGACACATGAAAACATTGCCTTCATCAAGACATTAAATTTAGGGGTAAATTTATATGGGCATATTTTCTTTTCAGAAGTAAAATATCTTAGCAATTGAGTGTGGTTTCTTAGGGTTAGAGAAATTGTGTCCGGACTTCTTGCAGAATGGTATTGTTTTTATCTGGAACTATTTTGGCTCATGTTTTCTCTCTGTGACTTTTTTAGAAACGATTGGAGCAGCAGAAGCCGACAGTGATTGCAACTTCCGCTACTTCCCCAACAAATAGTACAACCAGTACCATCTCTCCAGCACCGAAAGTTATGGTGGCCCCCATAAGTGGCTCAGTTACAACTGGAACCAAAATGGTACTGACTACTAAAGTTGGATCTCCAGCTACAGTAACATTCCAGCAAAACAAGAACTTTCATCAAACCTTTGCTACATGGGTTAAGCAAGGCCAATCAAATTCAGGTATACAACTGTAATTAAATAGAAGATCATTTTCATTCAGGAAAAAGAATTTTCAGTCCTTCACCTACTGAAATGAAACATCTCTTTAGACAATTGTTTTTCTTTTCAGATGATTGAGCAAACAAGCTGTAACAATAGGTTTGTTACAGATAATGTTCATAATATTACATTAGCAAACTCCTCTCTTACATTATTTCACTTTCAACATTTACATGGTTCACTTTGAGTGGAGAGGAATGTTTTTTATTAAAAATACAAAATGAGCCACATTTCATGCATTGGTGCCCTTCCTAGAAGTCACTACGTTGCTGGTTATTTTAAATCTAAAGCTTATTAAATGTCTTATACCCCATTAGCCACCAGCACAGCTGCCACATCTGCTACAACCATTGCCAGCACAGGTCAGACGTTCCAAATTACAGGCAATCCAGTCACTATGGCAGGAAAAGTAATTACCAAACTGCCACTTCCTGCAAACAGCAAGATTGTCGCTGTAAATGTGCCAGCAACACAAGGAGGTAAGGGAAATGTGAAGAGTTTTAATTCACATTTGCCAGATCATACTGTTGCCATTATTTTTCATTTCCTTTTCACTGGTTTCAGTCCTCGGATCTCACATTCTGTGTAGCCCACTATAAAACCCTGCCACACGTAGTTTCTCCTCAGAAACCAAGCAACACTTAATGCTTTTCATTAAAGGGACAGTTGTTAATCATTTCTTCATCTTTTTTTAAGGCGTTGTTCAAGTACAGCAGAAAGTCCTGGGTATCATTCCATCAAGTACAGGTACAAGTCAGCAAACCTTTACTTCATTCCAGCCCAGGACAGCAACAGTCACAATTAGGCCCAATACCTCAGGCTCTGGAGGAACCACAAGCACTTCACAAGTAAGATTTCATACAGACTTATTTTGTTTTGAAGTGTTGAGCACATCAGGTTGAAGTTTTTAGAATGGCCTCTTCCAAGATTAATCCAGCTAATTTTGCTTGCCTTTTACTTAATCTGTGATAAAGTACTAATTTGGAATAAACCTATTTGTTCTATAAGTAAATCTATTTCTTATCTAAGTAAAAATGATACATGAAGTGTGAATTTTTAACATTTAGTTAATAGCACATTAGTAAGTTTATAAGTAAAAATAATCGCTTTCTAGGATTTTTATAAAGAAAATTCCTTTGTATGAAAGAATGGACAGCACTGGACCACTGAAGCTTGCTGTGCAGCCTAGTTAAGAAATAGAATGAAAAATATAATCTACAGCACTATATTGAATGGTTTGTTATTAGCTGATATGTGCACATATTGAATACATCATTTCTTTGGTACTCGTATTATGGAAAAGTTTTAAAGTTTGCAAACTTGAAAATGTTCTGGACCTAACTGTAAAACTGAAAATAACGTGCTCTCTAGTCTCCCCCTTAAAACTATAACAGAACATTTGCTTTCTGATTTACTCTCGGTTATAGGAATAAATTGGAGCTTAGAGAAGGTAGGACTCAACATTTTTCTGTGACAACCAGTTAAAGAGCAGAGCCTTGCTGGGTCTTGTTCGTTCCTTTTAGTCTGTAGGCTATTCTTGGTATCAATGACAAGGAATTTTATGTGATAGCATTTGAATTAAATTTTCTCTCAAAATTCCGTCTTTATTCTCATGCTTAATATAATTTAAAATGTAATATCTAAGAGCCTCTGTCATTTCTGTAGACATTTCTATCAATATAGAATGTTTAAAGATCTTGTGTTATAAGTCCATCATTCTTTAATCTTTTAAAAACATTTTAATTCATTGTCCTTTGTTTCATTTATAGGTAATCACAGGGCCTCAGATCCGCCCTGGTATGACGGTGATTAGAACACCACTCCAACAGTCAACACTAGGAAAGGCGATTATTCGAACACCTGTGATGGTACAGCCAGGTATTCATCCAGCCAGCATTACCATTTTACGTCTAAACAACCAGTCTAGGAAATCTATAATACTCTGTATTTGGCACTCTACATACTATAAAATACCAATTTGAATTAATACTTGAAACCGTACTAAACTTCTAATCCATTGTGAGATGCATCCAAACATATTACTTCATTTTTGGCATTGCCAATAAGAGAAAAATAGGTTCAAGTATGCTTACTAAAAATGTAAAAGAAGCAGCAAATAAATGGAATATATAGATTCAAATAATTGAAGTAAAGAAAACAAAACAGTCTGTATGGCAAAAGTCACAGAGAAAGTCAAGGAAACAGCAAAGAAACATAATTTTTACAAAGGCGAGGCCAGACCTCCTTTTATCACAATTAATATGAATAGGTTAAAATTACCATATTTAAAGTTGAAGACTGTAAAGATTGAGAAAAAAAAAACAAACCCTATACATGTATGAGAAACATAGAAGAAAGGACAAGGATAGACCTGATAATATTGGACAGAGTAGAATTCAATATTTTATTTATTCATTAGGTTTTTTTTGCCAGGAATACTGTTGAGAAAGAATTCGGTATTTTTAAAAAGCAGAAAATAATTATGACAAAGAGTTTCATTTTATAGTGGTTTAAAGCTAAAGATTGAATGAAAATGTAATCTTGAATCTTTATAAATTAAATAAGATGTCATTAAAGTGTCTGAAGCAAAACTATTTGAAATCAAGGAGGAATTAACAGCATAGTAGACTACAATTAAACTGTATCAACTTTGATGCTTTCAGAAATACACATTCATTTTAAATAGTTATGGGCTATTTGGTGGAAAAATGATCCTTGAGACATAGATAAAACCTTGGTAAATTTCAAGAAGTAGAATGTATATAGGCCACATTCTTTAAAATAAAGCTAGAAATTAATATTAAGATATTACACTAATAACCTTTACTTGCTTGGGAATTATTAAAAACGTGTGTT
>RJWJ010002682.1:43146-84480 GCA_004363605.1 Indri indri
TTAATTGGACAGCTAAAAATATATATAGAGAAAAAATTAGCCGGGCATGGTGGCACATGCCTGTAGTCCCAGCTACTCGGGAGGCTGAGACAGTAGGATTGCTCGAGCCCAGGAGTTTGAGGTTGCTGTGAGCTAGGCTGACGCCACGGCACTCGCCCCAGGCAAGAGAGTGAGACTCTGTCTCAAAAAAAAAAAAAAACGTGTGTTCTAAGTAACTTTTTTTTGGATAACTTTTAGGTTAAAGAAATATCAAACATGTAATCTCAGATTATCAAATAGCTATATTAATCTACGATGGCAAAGCTGAACTCAGAGGCAGATTCAATTCATTCAATAGATATTTGAGCACCTACTCTCGACAATTGAAATGCATTAGTGAATAAAACAGACTAAAAAACCCATATTATTAAAACTTAATCACAAATTAGAAAAATATATAAAACAAGTCTTAAAACAAGGAGGAGGAAATAAAATAAAAGCACAAGTAATAATTATTAGAAAACAGACAAGGCAAAAAATGTTAACACAAACTATTCTTTTGCAAGTCTAATCTGGAGAAAAGGGTGGAAAATGCCAGTTCACAGAATTAGGCAACGAAAAAGTACAATAAAAATAGAATGAGCTTTTTAAAATCAAAAGATAATTTTGTGTAGGTGTCCTTGTAGTGAGACTTCCAGAATTCTCACTATCCATACTTAGGAACTAATTCCATTTGACTAGCAAGGCATAATTAAATACTGTGTTTATAAACTGAAAGTCTTAATGACTCATATCAAAGGAAGAAATTTGGAAAGTTGTCATAATGTTACCTACAAAAAGGAATCCCAGACTGCATGAGTTTATGGGTAAAATTTTCTTTGAGATAGTTAGGAAACAAATAATTTCCTTATTGTAAAACCTAGTTCTAGGGCATGGGGGAAGGATAGGTAAAACCTTAACCATTCATTTTACAAATTTAGCACAATTCTAATATGAAACGTAGCAAAGGATTTTTTTTTTCCACAGGCAGTCTTCTATGCCTAAGCAGCATTCAACTCAGAAAAGAAAGGAAGATTATTTCAGTTAATGCTGCAGAGATAGTTGATAAAATTCAGTGTCTATTCCTGTTCAAAACTTACAGTTGTCAGGCAGCTTACTGAAAGGAAAGATATAAATAATGTAAAGGAGAAAATTCATAGGTGATAAAAGGTGGTATACCTAGAAAACTGAAAAATTTGGTAAATTGCCAGATAAACTACAAATATTGGTAGTACTGTAGTTATATAGAGACCTTGTTGAGTGATGCCTTATGTAGCTGTAGTTTTGTTTGTCTGACACCAACACGTGATCTACAGCTTCCAAACCTCCCCCACCACTGGGGTTTTACGACCTTTTTTCCTTGAAGTCTTAAATACCCAGTGAGAATGGGGTTTGTGAAATGAACTGCCCAACCCTGCCACCTGGCTATGCAGTGCTTATTTAATGTAATTTAGCCAAAGTCTGCCTTTAAATAATTGATTCTTAGTAACGATGATGAAATAACAGCTGTAACATATTGATCATTTACTTTGTGCCATGGCGTATGCACTTTATAGGTTGCTTTCACATAATCTTCATATAAAATAGGTACTTACATTACCCTCAATTTACAGATGAAGTTTTTTTGTTTTATTTTTTGATTTTTGTGGTTTTTTTTTTTTTTTTTTTGCTAATTGAAACTCTGAATGTTGAGTTCTTTCTCAAGCTGTTACTCTGGGACTTAAACAAGATTTGTCTGATTACCAAGTACTCAATACTAGTTACATACCAGATACTGTTCCAGGCCAAGATGACTGTAGTTATGAACTAATCAGACAAAATAACTGCCTTCATTAATCTTACAGTCTAGTGGAAAAGGTAGACAATAACCAGATGAGTTAATTGTATATAATTAAATATGTTATTATATATAATAGCATATGAATTTTACATATATATCATGTTACATAGTGATAACTACTTGGAAAAACAGCGGTAGGAGGTAAAAAGATTGAAGAATTGGAGTTTGAGAATGATTTGCAGAGAGGGTTGAAATTTTAGAAAGGATGGCCACAGAAGGACTCCCTTAGAAGACCTGAAGGAAGTAAGAGAGCTGTGCAGATACCTGGGGAAAGAGTTTTTGAAGGAACAGCAAATACAAAGGCCCTGAGGTGGGAGTGGGCCTGGTATGTTGAAGGAAAAGCAAGGTAGCCAGTGGGTCAAGGGCAACTCAGGGAAGAGGAGGGAGGTGAGAGAGTCAGGGGAGTTGTGATCAGAGAGGCAGAGGCTGGATGGGTGGGTGTGGGGTGTGTTTCCATGTGTGCGCAGATCAGACTGGAACTAAACCACCTTCCTAGCCTTTCTTAAGATGGAGTCCACAGACCCCTGGGATATAGTTGGAAATTATTAAATTTTTTCATTTGCGTTTTGATGTAAAAATAAATTAACATGTACGTATTGGGTCTCATCTGGATTACCATCATAAAATCAGTCAGTACCAGTCGTTTTATCTGTGTTTAGGATGGCAATACATCATCAGTACCAAGTGATCACCTTTAAGTGATAACTTTTTATGTATTGTTTCGCAAACTGCAGTACAAGGATATAGTGTTGGGGTATGGCAATTCTCAAATTACAGCACTTGACCACACTATGCTGTATTGTCTATCAGTTAATCTTGAATAAATGGATGAGAGTAACCAAGAAAAGTTTCGAAGGAGGAATAATAATGGAAAACTGGCACTGCCAGTTATAATATGTTAAAGCATATTATAAAGCCACCCAAATTAAGAGCATGATACCAAAGGAAGAAACACAGATGCAATTAAAGAGGCATATATGAGAACTAGCTGTATGACAAGGTGTCATTTTGAATCAGTCAATGATACTAGAAAAATTGGTTTATAGTTTGCAGGGGGCTGGGGGGTGCCAAATAGACTTCTGACTTACAGCATGCACCATGACTAAGAACATACTTGGGAGGATATATCTAATGAGAGAATGCAAGAGAACTTTATAAACAATAATTAAAGCCAAAAAAAAAAAGACTGGTCTATTTGACCACATTTAAAAATATTTATAGGTTTAAAAATAAATAAAACTAAAGGCAGGTGGGAAAAATACATTATTTTACACATTAACTGCCATGTGAGTTGTATTTAACTCACGCCAATTTTGAGCTAGGGGCCTCATGAAGCATATGTAACTCACGTGTCTCTTTACCTTGGGAGCCATGAGAACTATTTTTCAAGTTGCATATAACTCACCCACAGAAAATAATAAAAAATAAACTTCATTAAACTAGAAAGGATCATTTTATTTTTGAAGTTTTAATTCTGTTTTCACAATAAAACAGTGTGGCCCAAAGGAAAAAAATTTTTTTTCTAGTATGGCAGTGTGTTTAAAAATACATATTAAATAAGTAGAAAAAGTAGAGAAATGGTCGGAGTGTGGAGAGAGAGTTCACAAATGAAGCGCAATGACTTGAAACAGTTTTAAATGCCAACCTTCTGTAGTAATTGAGGAAATTCAGGCACCGTGATGCCATGATGTTTTTTCCAATTGCTGGAATATTTTATTTTAGTGGTGATACCTAGGTTGGCAGGGTTCAATGAGACGGGCATGCAGAGGTGTATGACCTTCTTACTTCAATACTGTGGGCCTGCTATGAACCCAGTAATATTTTGGGGAATTTATTTTCAAGAAATCATCAGAAGCACACAAAAATTTATAAGCAAGGATTTCACCATGGCATTATTTTAACACATTTCCAAATGTCACAATAGGTTCAATTTTATACACATGCAATGTATAGAAAACATCATGCAGCCATTAAGAGAAACAGAAAAATGTGTATGTATGCACAGAAGGAAAAGAGGCAGGAAGTAAATATAAAAACTCGAGGAATTTGATGTTACTCGCCATTTTTTTTTTTTTTTTTTGGAGATATTGTCTCACTCTGTTGCCCAGGCTGGAGTGAGGTGGCATCTTCATAGCTCACTGAAACTCCTGGGCTCAGGTGATCCTCCTGCCTCAGCCTTACAAGTAACTGGGACTGCAGGCGCACACCACCACACCCAGCTAATTTTTAAATTTTTTGTAGAGAAGTGGGTCTCACTTTGTTGCTTAGGCTGGTCTTGAACTCCTGACCTCAAGTGATCCTTCTGCCTCAACCTCCCAAAGTGCCAGGATTACAGGCATGAGCTATTGCACCCAGGTTATTGACTAATTAGTAATGAATCTAATCTGTAAATGTCAAAATAGCTACCAAATAATTACTCTTAGCAACTATTCCATAGGGAGGAAAATTCCACTTGCCTTTTTTTCTAGTTTTAGGAAGTTAAACTAGAAACAGAAGTTTTTGGAAGACTATAAAGCCATTCCGGTTAAACTTCATTTATTCAGTAGACATTTATTGAACAATTACTATGAAAGCATTCTTTGAGCACTTTGCCCTTGTATTGAGAGTATAGTGGTCTTTGCCCTCATAGTTCTCCCAAACTGTCAGATAGCTGTAAGAGAAGCTTATTTATAAATGCACTTGGCCCAGATACTTCAGATTCTTTATTTTGTTTAAAATTCATATGAATTAAATATTAAATTATCTTATATTCAGTATTCCTAACAAAAGGCAGTGTTATAAATGGCATATTTTACATATTCTCTTTTTCTTTCTAATTGTCGTTTTGGCTTTACATTTATAGGAATAATATTAATTGTTTTTTCATTTGACTACAGAAAGCAGGGGCTGAATAATGATGTTCAATGAGCTGAATGAAAACAGGCTTACTGCCAACCAGGCGGGTCTTTTGGGTGTGAGCATATGTCTGAATGCATCCTTGAGCTGTTGGCACCCCTGTGTCTTTTTGACAATTGAAAAGAATACATTCATCTGAAGTGCTGAATTAGTTCAAAATAATGCTAAGAGCGTGTAGGATTTCATGATGTTTTGCTGTTTGTGTAGGTACTCCGCAGCAAGTGGTGACTCAGATCATCAGAGGGCAGCCTGTTTCCACTGCAATCTCTGCCCCTAACACAGTTTCCTCAACACCTGGGCAGAAAAGCGTAACTTCAGCAACATCTACTGCAAATCTACAGTCGTCAACCTCACAGTCCCCTCGCCCCCAACAGGGACAAGTGAAGCTTACCATGGCTCAACTCACTCAGTTAACACAAGGCCACGTACGTAATGTAACTTTATTTTAATGTATTTATTTAATGTATTTTAACGTAACTTTAGAGGCAATCTTACTTATCTTATTCTTGCTATAAGTTTAAAAACGTACTTTTTTTTTTTTTTTTTAATTAAATAGATATGGGCTTTCACTCTTACTCAGACTGGTCTTAAACTCCTGACCTCAAGCAATCCTCCCACCTTGGCCTCCTCGAGTGCTAAGATTACAGGCATGAGCCACTGTGCTCGGCCTAAAAACATTATTTTGATAAGTTTAAAAATGTACTGATTTTGATAAGTTTTACAAATGTACTGCTTCCTGGACTCAAACAAAAATACTTCTAACATGCAAGATATAATAAACCCCAACTATCTAGAGTCCTTAGTGAATTAATACCAATGAGATGGATAACCCTTTTAACCACGAAAATTTTATTAATTGGCCAATTTCCATGGAAAAATAAAATTTAAGTACATTAAGCTGCTGCTTGCAAAAATAAATGTGTTATCAAGTCTTCCAATATTGATCAATACATTGAATGCAGTTCCCTTCAAAATTCCAAGAGATTTTTTTTTTGGTGGAACTTCACAAGCTGATTTTTACAATTTGTGTGGAAGTAGAAAGGATCAAGAATATCCATGATATTTTTAAAGAACAGGAGGATTTTCCCTGTATGATAACCTAATATCAAAACTTATTATAATACTTCAGTAATGAATACAGTGAAGTACAGATGCAAAAATAGGCAGATAGACCAACAGAAGAGAGTGCAGAACATGACCCCCACATGTGTGGACGCTTGTTATAAGACAAAGGTGGTGTTCCAGATGATTGAGGAAAAGACAGACTTTTTTTTTTTTTTTTTTTTTTTGAGACAGAGTCTGGCTTTGTTGCCCGGGCTAGAGTGAGTGCCGTGGCATCAGCCTAGCTCACAGCAACCTCAAACTCCTGGGCTCAAGCAATCCTTCTGCCTCAGCCTCCCGAGTAGCTGGGACTACAGGCATGTGCCACCATGCCTGGCTAATTTTTTCTATGTGTACTTTTAGTTGTCCAGATCATTTCTTTCTATTTTTTAGTAGAGACGGGGTCTCGCTGTTGCTCAGGCTGGTCTCAAACTCCTGACCTTGAGCGATCCACCCACCTCGGCCTCCCAGAGTGCTACGATTACAGGTGTGAGCCACCGTGCCCGGCCCAAGACAGACTTTTTATTTTTCGTAAATGGTGCTGGGACAACTGAATATCTGTGGGAAACTGTGAAATTGGACCACTGCCTCACTTTGTATATCAGCTCAACTTTAGCACACACAAACACCACAGGTAATTTGGTACATACTAAAAAGAAACAAAATTCAGGATTCACATCTCTTGGGCAAGAGGCTTGACTTTCTAACCTGAGTTTCTTAATTGGGAATAAGAGTATAGTAATATTTTCTCTGCCTATTCCATGAAGTCACAAGTCCATTGTGAGAATCAAATGAAGCAGTATAAATAAAGATGTTTTAAAATCAGAATTTTGTGGAGACCATGGTCATTCACTTCAGTGCCCTTGTTTTATAGATAGAGAAACTGGAGCAATGATGTTGCTTGTAGATAGATACCTGGCTGTCCATTGGGAGACTTGAACTAGAACCCTGGATTGTTTGTGGTTTTTCCACTAAGCAACATAAATATTCTTATTTTACTTTACCTAAATTCCTGCTGGTGCCATTTCATAGATATTCAAACATATGTGTACATTATGTTAAAGGGTCTTTATAGCATAAAAATGATTTAATAAAAACACTACAAACTGGGCGTGGTAGCACGCACCTATAGTCCCAGCTACTCTGTAGGCTGAAGCAGGAGGATTGCTTGAAGCCAGCAGTTGAGGCTGCAGGGCATGGTGATCACGCCTGTGAATGGCCCCTGCACTTCACCTTGAGCAACATAGCAAAACCCTGTCTCTATAAAAAATTAAAATGCTATACATACAGATTGATGTTTTGCATCAAGTGACTGTTTACATGTTGTGTTTTTCCACAGGGTGGCAATCAAGGTTTGACAGTAGTAATTCAAGGACAAGGTCAAACTACTGGACAGTTGCAGTTGATACCTCAAGGGGTGACTATACTCCCAGGCCCAGGACAGCAGCTAATGCAAGCTGCGATGCCAAATGGTACTGTTCAGCGATTCCTCTTTACTCCATTGGCAACAACAGCCACGACAGCCAGCACCACCACCACCACCGTTTCCACTACAGCAGCAGGTAGAGCTTTGGGTATATCAGAAATACTAGGTGTTATTACCGTACACTGTTGGGCTAACAGAAGGGTTAAAAGAATCAATACTTACAGCCTGAGCAAGAGCGAGACCGCATCTCTACAAAAAATAGAAAAATTAGCCAGGCGTGTTGGCTCACACCTGTAGTCCCAGGTACTTGGGAGATTGAGGCAGGAGGATCACTTGAGTCCAGGCGTCTGAGGTGGCAGTGAGCTATGGCAATGCCACTGCACTCAAGCCTGGGTGACAGAGCAAGACCCTATTTCAAAAGAAAAGAGAAGAGAAAGAACAAATACTACCATTAGGAGGATATCCCTCAAGCCAGGGAGCTTAACAATTGACATAGTCAGTCTCAACATCTTGATACTTTCATGCCTTGTTCGTACAGACTCCCTGTTACCACCACCTCTCTACCCACCCTCGTTAAAAAAACATATAGAAAGAGGGCAAAAACAATGGATATCATGGTAGTCACGCTCACGTTTACTCCTTGCCAAGCCTTGTAGATGCTAATTGAGTCGTGAAGGTGATCTCAGGGAGAGCAGATATATCCAGCTCATGACCTGCGATCGAGAGCTGCAGGTCCAGAACCACTTTGTTAGCCTCCTTCTGCGAGGTGTCACTAACTGTCACCATGCCGTAGGAGAAAAGTGAGGCTTGGCAATTAGTCTGGGCCAGAAGACATGGCTGGTTTCCAGAGGTTGCACCTTGTTTTGGAAGACAGCCCTCTGGAGAGTTAGCAAACTGTACAGAGGACAGCCAAGAAGCACGGCCCAGGCTCCCCAGTTTAGGAGAGTCCTACCCCGAGCATGTCTAAATGGAGCATTTTTAAGGCATAAATCTTCTATACTGAAATAAAGAATTCTGAACTGTAGCAAACCCCTTCACATTCTCTTTAACCACAGTCTTATGTTCTGGAGTAATAGAAATGGTTTGTCTTTCCCTTTCATAGGTACGGGTGAACAAAAACAGAGTAAATTATCACCCGTGACACAGGCGCAACAAGCCAAAGCCCTGCCAGCAGCTCAGTCGTCGAGTGTGAGTCCTCCAGAAGCCCAGCCACAGGCCACTCAACCTCCAGCTCAGCCCCAGCCCCAAACCCAGCCCCAGTCCCCAGCTCAGCCTGAAGTTCAGACTCAGCCTGAAGTTCAGACCCAAACAACTGTTTCATCCCACATCCCTTCTGAAGCACAACCCACCCAAGCACAGTCATCCAAACCCCAAGTTGCAGCACAGTGTCAGCCTCAAAGTAATGTCCAAGGACAGTCTCCTGTTCGTGTCCAAAGTCCACCACAGACTCGAATACGTCCATCAACTCCATCCCAAGTGTCTCCTGGACAGCAATCCCAGGTTCAGACTACAACCTCACAACCGATTCCAATTCAACCACATACATCTCTTCAGATACCTTCCCAAGGCCAGCCACAATCACAACCCCAGGTACAGTCTTCAACTCAAACTCTTTCATCAGGACAAACGTTAAATCAAGTTACTGTTTCATCCCCATCCTGTCCTCAGCTACAAATACAGCAGCCACAGCCCCAAGTCATTGCTGTGCCTCAGCTGCAACAACAAGTCCAGGTTCTCTCTCAGATCCAGTCACAGGTTGTGGCTCAGATACAGGCTCAGCAAGGTGGTGTGCCCCAGCAAATCAAACTCCAGTTACCTATTCAAATTCAGCAAAGCAGTGCTGTGCAGACTCACCAGATTCAGAATGTGGTTACAGTGCAGGCAGCCAGTGTGCAAGAGCAGTTGCAAAGGGTTCAGCAACTCAGGGATCAGCAGCAAAAGAAGAAACAGCAACAGATAGAAATTAAGCGTGAACACACCCTCCAAGCTTCTAATCAAAGTGAAATCATTCAGAAACAGGTAAAGTTGTTAAGTAAAAACAGCATGTTCAGTAGCTTGAATTATTGTGCTGTGCATTAGACTTAGTGTTTGGTTGTGTTAGGTTTCCTAACTGAGACAAAGTCATTAATGTTTAAATTTAGAAGAAGCTCTGGATTGACCAAAAAATATTGAATGACTACTATGGTTTGGAACTCTTCATTGGACATACATACATAGTCAGTGCTTATTAGAAACTACCTGTATTTTGGGAGGACTATGATGGGAAGCATGGAGTTAGGAGTTTTAAGTATCGTTAATGTAGAACTTGAAGGTTTCACTAAGTTTTAAAGCCACTTCAGGCATCATAGCAATTTGTTTGAAGTTGTCATTCTTAGTTTGCATGTAGACTATGCAAATTATAGACAGATTAGACTGATTTGCATTTCTAGTCACATAGTTGTGAAAAAGTTTTCAATACATATTATTCCATAGCCTAAATAAAAAGTGGCATCATGCAGTGACATCTTGCATTGGCATTTTAGTGAAGTAAGGTAATTCAGATGAGTTAGAATGATTCTACTAAAATCAGCTCACATATATAATTCCCTGTAGCATTACTGGAGAAAACTTTCTCTTCGTTTGCAGTGTGCTCCACTCAGCACCAGGCCGGAGTTTGTGGATTTCCAAGTCATGAGACCTTCATTCAGTTCCTTCCTCTTCCGTTCACAGTCCATGAAACTCACTTGTCTCCCCTGAGCTATATTCTCATTAAAACCCCTCTCTTTCCAGCCACACAACATTATTGTAATGATTAAATGAGGTCATATATATAGAAGCACTTTTTAAACAGCAAAATAATTTTAATTATGTAATATTCCTGTAAAATTGGTGTCATATGTAATATGTTTAAATGCATTGTTATGCAGCTTTCAGTACTGTAATCTACCAGTTGAGAATTATTACAGTATCTGTCTATTCCCTGATCTTTGTGTAAGGGGGGATGAGGGGCAGCTCTTCAAAATTAATGCCTGGGAGGAGAACATAACGTTAAAAACACGGCCTTTGGCGAACAACAGCCAGGTTAAAATTCCAGCATGTTATTTACTATTTAATCTCAAACAAGTTGGTTAATTTTTTTATGTTTCAGTATCTCATTTATAAAATCATCTCTATGGTTCAGTGTCTTTTTGCGGAATAAATGAGGTAATGTCAAGTGATTAGCTCGGCACGGTGCCCAACACGTGGTAAGCACCCAGGCCATCTTGTAGCTGCTAATTTTATTTGTATTATGATATAAAATTCTTAAAGGTTCTTTGAAAAACACATATATGTGCTCAGATTTCTACTGTTGTTATGCATGTGCTAACTTGTGATCATTATAAAATATGTGCTTTTGGATTTGTTCTGTCCTGAAGGTGGTGATGAAGCATAATGCTGTAATAGAACATTTAAAACAGAAAAAGAGCATGACTCCAGCTGAAAGAGAAGAAAATCAAAGGTAGGGGAGATGGGGAGACACAGGGTCTCGTCTGTTCATCTCTTCTCGTTAGCGTCCACGTGCACAGAGTTCTGAGTTTATACCTTTTTTTTTTTTTTTTTTACCGTGATTGAAGTTCACTAAATGAGAACACTTGGCACTAATAGTTACTCATAACTGGCTTGAATCACTCTTGGAAGCTTTCCAGTCACAGAAAGTCTGTGTTTATCTGTAGAGGTGTAGAAGAATCGTGTTTTAAGGCTTTTATAAACACCCAGTGTTACATAGGTGTGTGTTTTTCTCTAGAATGATTGTCTGTAACCAGGTGATGAAGTATATTTTGGATAAGATAGATAAAGAAGAAAAACAGGCCGCAAAAAAACGGAAGCGCGAAGAGAGTGTGGAGCAGAAGCGTAGCAAGCAGAACGCCACCAAGCTCTCAGCTCTGCTCTTCAAGCACAAGGAGCAGCTCAGAGCCGAGATCCTGAAGAAGCGAGCGCTGCTGGACAAGGATCTGCAAATCGAGGTGCAGGTAAGGGGCACTTCCTTTCCTGCTGTATCCAGCTTGCAGCATCCATGGCTCTTCTTCTTTCCCTTGACTTTCTGCTTAAACTTAAAATTTTAGCTTGTTTTCTAGAATTTCCATTTCTGTATATAGAGTACATAGAATAAAAAGCAGTGGGACACACGTCTAAAAACAAGACAGAACTTTTATATCTAAACATATAATTATAATGTATTCTCTCGACTAGCCACTCTGAGACGTGTTGATTAAACTGTTGTAGAACTCTGTTGGAAATGGCTTTATTGTCTATGACATAGTCTTGCCAAAAGCCATTTAGGAGCCAAGTTTCATGAGAAACGTAGACAAGACTTCAAAATAATGTTGAAAGAATGAAAAAGTGTGCTCATTAAATAAGACAGATTTCTTCCTTGTAACTGATTTCTGTAGGCATTATTAATCTGCTTTCTTGGGGAATTTATTGAAAAGTGAAAAGACATCTATTCATACATATTTACACAGCTTTTTAAAAGAGAAGTAGGTTATCTAAAACATCCCATAAAGTGTCTTAAACAGTTTAAGAAGGTGAGAAATATCAAGAAAATATTAATTAGACAAATAATCAATGTTATATAACTCTGAAACATCGGAGATCTTCCTACCGAAGTCAGGAACCAGACAACAGTGCCAGCAATCACCTTTGTTATTAGCGTCTCCTGAAGTTCTAGCTACCATTATGCCAAGAAAAAGAAACGAGAGATAAAAATTGTAGGAAAGAAGACAAAATTGTTGTTATATATGATATTATTAGAGCCCCAAGAGAAAAATTATTAAAATTTATGAGAGAATTCAATAAGGTAGGCTGTTATAAGATAAACATTAAGACTACAACCATTGTCAAAGTGTAATGAACTAAAAAGCCAATTCACAGTAGCAACAGAAAATGTATAAAATATTACCTTAAATTAAGATACATTTCAGATAGATCAAAAATTTAAATATAAAAAAAGAAACTAGCCGGGCACAGTGGCTCACGCCTGTAATCCTAGCACTCTGGTAGGCCGAGGTGGAAGGATCGCTTGAGCTCAGGAGTTCTAGACCAGCCTGAGCAAGAGTGAGACCCCATCTCTATTAAAAATAGAAAAAATTAGCCGGGGGTGGTGGCGTGCGCTTGTATTCCTAAATACTTGGGAGGCTGAGGCAGTAGGATCTCTTGAGCCCAGGAGTTTGAGGTTGCAGTGAGCTATGATGACGCCACTGTACTCTAGCCTCGGTGACAGACTGAGACTTTGCCTCAAAAAAACAACAAAAAAAACCCCCCACAAAAACACTAAAAGAAAACTTGTTTGTAATTTTTATAATCTCAGAGTGGCGAAAACCATTCTTAAGCATTACAAAATTCAAGTGCCACACAAAAAAATAGATTTGATGGCATAGGAAGAAAAAAATTTGTATAAGAAGAAAAAAACCATAAACAATGTTAAAAGATAATAGGAAAAAAGTTTTCATGACATTTGTGGCAGAATTAGTAATCCTGAAATTCAAAGAGTGCTTAAGTCAGTAAGAAAAAGATTAACACTCTAATAGAAAAATGTACAAGACACATAAACAAACAGTTTTCACATTTAAAAATGCCAGTTCCCAATAAACCTGTAAAAAGATACTTAATACCATTTTTTAGAGATAATACCTTTTCTTCAGAAACTGCCATTTTTTCTATAGAACATTTCATCAATATGTATAAAAAGACTGAACAGTGGATACCATTTGATCCATTAATTTCACTTGTAGAAATTCATCTAAAACAATTAGGCAAGATATATGAACAAGGACATTTATTAAAGTGTTAATAATAGAAAATTGGAATCAGCCTCAAGTCCTGTGATGATGTAGGAAAAACCAAACTCTGTTTCTCCTATATGTACTCTCACGACACAGGTCACTTCTGATACCAGATGTGTGGGATTTTTTTTACTATTTACCTGGAGATGGTGTCAGATCCCACAGGTCGAGGGCTCAGTTGCACAAGACTGCCTCCCCCGACTTCAGATGCCAGTTGTAAGCCCCAGGGGGTTTTACCTGTGCTTCTGACCACCTGGCCACAAATCAAGGTTCCTATAAACCACCCCCTCGTGGTTTGACTAATTTGCTAGAGCAACTCACAGAACTCAGGGAAACACTCAACATGTACCTTACCAACACCAGATGGAAAAAATGCACAGGGCAAGGTGTATAGGAAGGGGCGCAGAGCTTCCATGCCCTCTCTGGACACCCCACCCTCCAGGAACCTCCAAGTGTTTAGTATGTCCGGAAGCTCTCCAAACCCTGTCCTTTTGAGTTTTTATGGAAGCTTTATTACACAGGCATGATTAATTTCATTTTGAGTGAATTCAGGTTGTCATTGTGTTGGTTGTCTTTCTTCATTTTACATCTTTTCATTTTTTGGCATTTGAGTTTTGCAAGCTATTTTTAGTGAGAGGAGTTTGTTTTTGTTTTCTCTTGAAGCACTGTGTAGCTTAATTAACCCTTAACTTCAAGCAGGGAGCCTGCTCTTATCACCCACCTCACACAAAGCATTTTTAGTCTCCCGTACCCTGCGGAAACTATTGCTGTTGTTTGGCTACCACTTCTTAGTTCTGAATCTGGAGCTCAGCAGGCTTGCAGTGTTAGCCTGTTTGCAGTTTTGCGATACCTTCCCATTAAGATATGAATATCTTATTCAAGCATGACTATGTCTTTTCAATTTTGTCTTTTTTATATTTTGTTACCATTGGTATATTCTTGAAGGGAGAGGGAGGATCAAAGTGTGTACCCACTGTACCCTCTTAGCAATCTTGGTTTTCCTAAAATCCATCTCATGATGTTATAATCACATCATGTAAATTAGGAAAATGAAACTCAAGATTTCATTGTTCTTTTTTCCCTAAAAAGTTCTGTCTCTTTTTTTTAAATAGAGAAGAGCTGTTGAATAATTAGTCACACTGCTTATCTTCTTAGAAGACTATCTAGACTCTAAACAGAGAAAATAGACTCGTTAAATCAGGGCCACTCAAGTTTATTTGGCAATTTTTTTTTTTTTTTTTTTTTTTTTTTTTTTGAGAGAGTCTTGCTCTGCTGCCTGGGCTGGAGTGCCGTGGTGTCGGCCTAGCTCACAGCAACCTCAAACTCCTGGGCTCAAGTGATCCTTCTGTCTCAGCCTCCCAAGTAGCTGGGACTACAGGCATGTGCCACCATGCCTGGCTAATTTTTTATATATATATATTTTTTTTTAGTTGTCCAGATCATTTCTTTCTATTTTTTTTTAGTAGAGACGGGGTCTCGCTCTTGCTCAGGCTGGTCTCGAACTCTTGACCTTGAGCGATCCACCCACCTCGGCCTCCCAGAGTGCTAGGATTACAGGCATGAGCCACCATGCCCGGCCTATTTGGCAAAATTTTTGTGATGTGATATTCAAAGACTTCCTTAGGTACTAATATAATGATTGTTACTAATGTAACCTTGGTGCATGGGGGCCGGGGATGCTACACAGAGGGTTCAGGGCAAACTGTTTGCCAGATACAGATGGACCTTATTTTTAGGCAAATCCTTAACATTGTTTTGGGGTTTGTGTTTGTTTTTTTCTGGGTTTCTTTTTTATTTATGTATTTATTTTTTTGTGCTAGACATCTACATCAAATCTCTGCTTTAGAATCTATAAAACTCCTGTAGGTCCAAGAATTCATTTAAATAATCATTTATAGCAGCTATTGTCATTTTGCTACTCAGAAGCTACTCTGTGTCTCTGTATCTGTTTCTGTGTCTAGAATGTAAGTGAATCTCCCATAATAGCAAAAATGGGATCAGAAGAGTGAGTAGTGAACAGCATACAGGCTGCTTTTCAAGAATCAGTGTTTTGTTGTTTTCTACTGTTGTCTACTGTACCGTTATATTAAGAGACTGAAGAATCAGTCAATCAGTCTCTCTCCCTCTCCGCCCCCCTCCCTCTACCTCTGTCTCTATCTTTAATACCTGGAATCCCTTCAAATGTTTACCAGTTTTTAAAAGAATGTTTCCAACTCTGAATATAGCTCTAAGATCAAAAGGATAATCTTCATTTTTTTTTAAAGGAAGGAAAAAAATCAATTCAGCCCACCATAGAAAACTCTTAAAGGAAACGTGGGCTATCTAAATTATTGTCCTGAGAGACTATAAAATTTAGGAAGGAAGATAATTATCATGAAGAAGATAGTTTGGGTTTTGTTGGTTTTTTTTTTGTTGTTGTTGTTGCTGTTGTTGTTGTTGTTTTTGAGACAGAGTCTCACTGTGTTGCCTGGGCTAGAGTGCAGTGTTGTCATCATAGCTCACTGCAACCTCAAACTCCTGGGCTCAAGCAGTCTCCTGCCTCAGCCTCCCAAGGAGCTGGGACTACAGGCTCATGCTACCACACCCAGCTAATTTTTATATTTTTTTGTAGAGACAGGATCTCACTGTGGTGCTCAGGGCTGGTCTGGAATTCCTGGCCTGGAGCAGTCCTACCACCTCAGCCTCCCAAAGTGCTAGGGTTATAAGCATGAGACACCACACCTGGCCTGGTATTTTAAATTATTGTAGAAATCTATAAATGTCTCAGATTTTAAGAAATATTCCTGGTCATAGCTATGAATTATTTACACGAAGTGTGTTCATGGATGCCAATTACAGTGGTTTTTTCCTGGGGTAATACAATTTGCTTTGATCATCATTTCCAAGAATAAGTTGTAATACTGAATAGCAGAAGTGTGGCTAAAAAGTATTTCGCATGAAAATAAGTAAGAATTTTAATTTATGGCTAAATCCATATAGAAAAAATAGTATGTTATGTTGCCTAGCTCTTCCTGCAGCCTTAAATCCTAGGCATAGGAGCAGAGGCAAATCTGCCCCTTACGCTGCTTCGTGCTGGTCAGCGCACAGTTGGAGTCTCACGTTCTGTTCGTGTTCAGTCTCACTGTAAGGACTCAGAACAAGAGCAGCGAGAAGGGAGCAGCCAGTGGCACTTGACGTTGCCTCCTGAGTAACCATGGAAAGAACCAAGATAGGTCAAGGGCAAGCCAGGAGGGACATTCTTTCTAGACGCTTATCTTCCTTTCAGGTCTCCTTTGAAGATACTATAATTGGCAGCTTTTTAGTTGTTGCGTAATCTTCATTTTCTATTTGTAATTGTTTTAATTGGGTTTAAGATATAGTAAGAAAACTCATGTTCAGAATTACTAAAACTTTCTCACTTAGGCCGAACTATGGAGCTACTTCGACAAGGGAGGGTAATGTCATGTCTGGCCAGAGCAGTGATAGTCTTGTATTGTCTTTGACAACAGGAAGAGCTGAAGAGAGACCTGAAAATTAAGAAAGAGAAAGACCTGATGCAGGTGGCACAGGCCACGGCAGCTGCACCCTCCCCCCCAGTGACGGCAGCTCCTCCAGCCCCTCCGCCCTCACCTCCTCCTCCACCTGCTGTGCAGCACGCGGGCCTGCTGTCCACGCCCACCTTACCCGTGGCTTCCCAGAAGAGGAAGCGGGAAGAGGAAAAAGACTCAAGCTCAAAGTCCAAGAAGAAGAAAATGATCACTACTACCTCAAAGGAAACCAAGAAGGACACAAAGCTTTATTGTATCTGTAAAACGCCTTATGATGAATCTAAGTGAGTAGATCTTTTTGAGCTCAGTTTATTGTCTTAAAAGTTTAGCTGTTAAATTGATAGTTTTGAAGAAAATGAGTTTATTGGTAGCGATATAAATGAACATAGTTAAATGTAAGGGTGATGTTTGATCTGTGGTCTTGCATCTGATATTCTTAACCTTGACACTAGTAAAGTCAAATTTGCTGTTTCACATGTTTGTGATTCTTGTTTGTCTTTTGTTATATTCTTTTCTGTCAAAAACAAGCTTTCTGTTGCTCCTTTGCTTTCTCTTCCCTCTGGATTAACTCCAAATCAGTAATGCTGTCTGGAGAAGGAGGTGTGTTGTTGTTGCCCAAAATCAAGACCATCCTTTCTGGGATCTGCTCAAAGCCCTGCGATTACATTAAATCCTAGAAACCATCTGAATGACTATGAATGGTGCAAGAAGTTTTGAATTTGGGTGGTTTGGTTTTTTAATTGTTTTATTTTAAGCAGTTCTGTTTTTTGTATTGAAATATTTCAACTTAACATTTTTGTCAAAGTCCCTACTTTCTCATCAGGCACAAAATCCAGAAAAATATAAAAAATATGCCTTTCACCTGTTCTTCAAGTATGACACTCAAAAAATTTGGCACATGGAAGCTGTTTTTGACAGTTGTGACTTGTATTTGGTGATATAAACAAGAGTTTAAAGACATTAAACCATAAATGTAGTTTCATTTTTTTGGTCATTACTATCATTTAACTAAGCATTTAGCTTCTATTTGGAACATTAAAATGTAGGCCAGCTTTTTTAAGCCACAATTAACCATAGTATTTTTTACCGTACCAAAAAGTTTATTTGATTATGTTTAAAAATATGATCATTTAGAATTGGTAATGCTTAATGCCTACCTTAGGTGGATGCCTAATCAATTCACAAAAATAAAATTGTCTCTTTAATGATGTTCAGGTTGCAACATTGAAGCTGCTCTGCTGGCACTGTCTAAATTACAATCTGTTTGCGAGTGACAGATGAAAAATTTTTTTGGTAGATTTAGTTATTTTTTTGGTAGATTTAGTTGTATGTTAAATTAAATACAGATCATTTTAGGCATCTTTACTTTTCATTGTCTTATCTCATTGAAAATTAGACTTAATATAAAAAGTGGAACCCTATTAACTGATTTTTCCCTTATTTTAATACAAGTGTGCCTCACTTTAAGCAAAATACACGAGATGATTTCTGAAGCAAAGCAACAAGAGTTTGCTTTTTCTTAGTCGAAAAGATCTTTTCATAGGATTTCTCCAAATAACAGTGATTCTTGGCCTCTATAGTGTATTCAGATCACAGAAATTCATTTCACACAACTTTTTTGGGATATCTAAGTTGCATAAAATGAGGTGCACATGTACATGTGCTCGTTCTATTGAGATTGCTTCATTATTTTGTGGATTTTTCATATTTTTCAGTTTGTCATTATTAACATTTCAATGTACCAGGTTCATTCATTCCTTGTTTTAGTTGGGATGAGTTAGTGTTTTTTTGTGAGTATTTCATAGTCTTTCATCCCAAACTAGGCTTGTTTGGGAATCTAGTGAGAGTGACTAAAAATTGAAATTCAAGTCCTGAACTTACTTCCAGAACACAAAGCCTCCCACCCTGTGGAGGCAACATACAAAAATACCTTGGCCACTTATGGCGATGAAAATCATAGTTAAAAAGAAGAAAGTTAGTGGTAATAGGATAAACCACATGCCGCGTATTATTCCTTCACATTCACGAAGTAGGTCAGTTTGAAGCTTCAGGCGAATCTACCAAGAAATCCCTTGAGAGAACTAGGAATGCCAATGTTGTCAGCAAGGCCAGTCTGCTTCCCGGTGACTCCTGCCAGTCTCACTATGACTGTGGCATGGTGTTCCTACACAGCACCTGTCAGCACATATGTGAATACCGTGTAAGTGTTTGTTACAGAGTTACCTTTTATTTTGTTGCTAGGGGTCTTATATTATTAATACAAAGGCCTTGAGGGTTTACTGTATGTAGTTACCCACAGTTACACACTCATCCAGCCCCACCTTGCCAAATACTGTGAACCCTCACACGGTTTTGGATAACTATCCTTATCTTGTTCTCTGCGCCCCGTGTCCCTGGTTTTGAATTGAAGCAACTCCTTACGAGTTCTTTACCAGTTGGTTAATCAAGCCACTCTCCACACTGTCACAAACACTATATTAACTTAAAAACTGGCCTATGTCATAATCCACTATGCGGGGTGATTTTTAATTAGATTAAATTCCAATGTTTATTTGGGAAACTCGGTAGAATTTGAATTACTACATGTACCTTTCTTAGTTTTCCTCTTCATATCATATTTTGACCATTTATCTTCTACACCTGGCTGACCTGCATGTTCCTTGTAGTGTAACTTCTACTCGGTGTTTGCGCTTTGCTTTGTTTTCAAATTTAAATTGTGAGATACATTTTCAAACCTATCTAAGAAATAGCCTTGATATTGCAATGGCTTCTGTGGAATAGGTTTGACAGATGTAAGTCTTTGATTCTTTGGCTTTGGTTTTTGTGCCTGTTACAGTTTTACACACATTCATTAAGAGGAAGACATTACCATCAGTATGTTGTTTATTTTTTCAAATTCCAGTATGTTTTTAAAGACCCATATTTCACTAAACAGTGTATTCGTTGAAATTGATGTGAGTGACTTTATGTTTCCACATTTGATACAGTGTCAGATACTTAGTTTGCCAGGGGTAGAATGGTTGGATTCAGGATGTTTAGTTGACTCATTGCAGAAAGTTATCCTGTAAGAAAGTGAATCAGGGCAGGGAAGACAGATTTAAGTACCATGCAGCTCAAAATGACAATTACATTGTCATTTTCATTGTGAATACTTTTAGGTTCTATATTGGCTGTGATCTTTGTACTAACTGGTATCATGGAGAATGTGTTGGCATCACAGAAAAGGAGGCTAAGAAAATGGATGTGTACATCTGTAATGATTGTAAACGGGCACAAGAGGGCAGCAGTGAGGAATTGTACTGTATCTGCAGAACACCTTATGATGAGTCACAGTGAGTTCTGATAAGAGCATCATATTTAATAATCTAGGAAGCCAAATTGCTCTGACTGGTTACTTATTTATTTTAAAATAAAAAGCAAGATTTTTTTCAACATTTATTATACACTTACATTACAAATTCCTTTTCAATTTTTTTTCTCTTTTTCCCTCTTTTTACCTCCCCTTCAAAATTTATGTTGCTTCATAGTGAATGTTTGAGACACATTGGGAAAAATGTGGTTTAATGGTAGATTTGATCCTTCAATATGTAACATAGAAATTAATGAGATTAAAATAGCCTGACTTGTTTGGACTTTATCACTGTTTGAAATGGTGCTTTATTGAAGGTTAGAAAAACACTAATTTGGGTACAAGCTCTGAGACTCTGTTATTAGCTTATAGGATTTTGAACTCCCACTTGATACGGTACTAGTTGAAAGATTTTTGGCTTTATTTTTGTTTGCAGCTTTAAAATTGATTAAATGTTTTACATTTATCTTCAAATTGGTTCTCCAGTATTACACAATATTCTTAATAAACTTTTACTGCTTGTTAACATCAAAAATACTAAATTAACACATTGGAATGTCAATCTTAAGAGTATTAAAACAACCATAATGCTAAAACTATCTTATATCCCAGAGTTAAGCAAATTTTCAGGTGCATGCTTTATTATTTTTAAAAGTGAATTATAAGTAATGTTATACTATCTGTTTTGAACTCACATTTCCATTTCGGATCTTACAGATTTTATATTGGCTGTGATCGGTGTCAGAATTGGTACCATGGGCGCTGTGTTGGCATCTTGCAAAGTGAGGCAGAGCTCATCGATGAGTATGTCTGTCCACAGTGCCAGTCGACAGAGGATGCCATGACAGTGCTCACACCACTAACAGAGAAGGATTATGAGGGGTTGAAGAGGGTGCTGCGTTCCTTGCAGGTGAGAGGCCATTGCACAGAGTGTTTGAAAATGCAGTCGGCCAGTATGACTTTGGAAACAGTTCTAGGGTTTGAAGTTTCCAGTCTTAGAGTATGTGATTATTTACTGACTCCCAGCTTGTCCACTGAAGTGCTTGACAAACTTTAGTCCTTCACATGCCAACGTCACAAGGTTTACCATATCCCTACACCACCTCAATTGTTGTTTCTCTAACACTCTTATTTAGAGTAACTTGCTTTTTTAACTTAATTCTTATTTTTAAAGAAAACTTTATCTCACCCCTATAGATTGAAAAACAATTTGATTATATTCTAGTTATTCCCTTCTTTATGAAAATTAAAAAGTGATAGGAGCCAGGCATGGTGGCTCACACCTGTAATCCCAGCATTTAGGTAGGCGGAGGTTGGGAGGATTGCTTGAGGCCAGTAGTTCGAGACCAGCCTGGGCAACATAATGAGACACCATCTCTACAAAAAATTTTAAAATAAGCCAGGTATTGTGACACTTGCCATAGTCCTAGCTACTTGAGAGGCTGAGGCAGGAGGATCGCTTGAGCCCTGGCACTCAAGGTTGCAGTGAGCTATGCTCACGCCACTGCACTCCAGCCTGGGCAACAGAGTGAGACCATGTCTCAAAAAGGAGAGGAGACAGGGTTGGTTTGCAGGATTCGCAAGTGATAGAGATATATTCAAAATATAGAGCACTAGATTGAAACTTTCTCCTGTTGTAATTATAGTCACAAGGATGGAAAGAACTGGAAAGAGAATCATAGTCTCGATACATGGTTGAGTGTTATTTAACATCACACCTGTGCCACTTTATTAACCAGCACTGGTAACCTTTCTACACTTTGAACACACCCCACCCCAGTTTTACAGACGTGATTACAATGCCAGCATTACTCATTTGGCAAGTCATCATGTAGGGACCAGAGTGCAGAGTTCATGACTCCTAAGCCAATGCTTCATGCCAGACACCAAGGTCCTCAGACCAGCCTTTGAGGACTATTACTATAGAGTGTGCTCATCTTAGGTAATTTGTGACTAGAGCAGAAATCATATAGTATAAATAATTTATCTATCAAATTTAAAACTGAGTTTTGGAGTTTAAGGGTTGATTGATGTAGTGATTCAACTTAAATGGAATTGGTATTTCCACCTGACAGTGATGATGCCTGTTTTTTCATCATAGGCACATAAGATGGCCTGGCCTTTCCTTGAACCAGTAGACCCTAATGATGCACCAGATTATTATGGTGTTATTAAGGAACCCATGGGTAAGTACTTGAGTTGGATAGTAAGCTGTTTCAGAAGTCTCCACAGCTATTTTATTTGTCATCCATAAAATTTCTGTATATCATGAGACCATCTTGAGCAAGGCTGGTGGGAGTATAAATTGGTACGGTCCCTTTGGAGAGTAAATTGAGAGTATCTATTAAAGTTTAAATGTGCGTACCCTTGAATCCAGCAACTTCATTTCTTAGGATTTACATGTGTATGTTCATTGCAGCATTGTTTATAATTGCAAAAACATTAGAAATGAAATAAATAGCCACCAATAGAGAAATAGCTATATCAGATGGTGTATGAGTGGAGTGTTGTGCAGCTTTAAAAAAGGATGAATGAAATCAGTGAATGGCTTGGGGTCTACACGACCCCATCCTCCCGTCGCTTTTTCCTCATCTTTTCTTGAAGGAGAGCAAATTTGATAGACTCACAGTAGAGATCCAAGAGAATATAGCCTCATTTCCCAGAAAAAATGGTAATAACAGCCGCAAGTAATTGTATTAAGATGAATAGCTATGAATGGTTGTATTAAAAAATAAGTTATCTGTAAAATAAATTATAAAAATTAAAACAGATAATAAAAGCTGCCAAAGGATTAGTTCAGCTGATGAAAGAATTGTGTTCCTAAAACCAGCTAAGCATTGTTTAAATGGGAAGAGTTTGTGTTTGATGGCAGAGGGGGAAACATGAAGAAGAAATAAATGAGGACTTAGTTAAAACTATCTCTGAAAAAGAAACAAATAAGTAGTTGTTACCTCTGTCATGATGTTGAAGATGGAAGTAGTACATATGTCAGATTTAAGTAGTGTCCTTTGAGAAAGGAGCTGGGGGTGTTTATTAAATTAATAAATTCTGCTGATGAAAATAATACAAGTTAATTGTAGAAAGTTTAGGAAATAAAAAAAAGAAAAGATGAAGGGTACCTTTCATCTCTTCCTCACCGAACCAGCAGGCCATCCATATAGGGGACAGCCATTACTTTTGGTGTGTTCTTGGGTGCATGTGTGTTAGCACTGAGATCATACAGTAAATGCAAACATCTTCCTATGTGTTATCTTCAACAACTTGATGTTAATGGCTTTTTATGGTCTATTAATTGAAAATACTATAACTTATTTAGCCAAAATTCTTGGAAGAGCTAGGTTGTTTTCCTGTTTGTTTCTTTGGTTTTGTTTTTGTTAATACCAAGATAAACATTGTCTTATGTATCTTTTAGGTAGGTGTACAAATATAATATAGATCTCTAAGATGTGTTGTTGGGAAAAAAATGAAAGTTACAGAAAAATGCTTAGATTTTAAGCAGTAAATATTTATTTTCCAAATGTACATAATTATGTTTAGAAATGCATAGAAAATATCTAGAATGATATAGACTAAATTGAAAATAAGGCCGGGTGTGGTGGCTCACGCCTGTAATCCTAGCACTCTGGGAGGCCAGGCGGGCGGATCGTTCTGAGCTCAGGAGTTCGAGACCAGCCTGAGCAAGAGCGAGACCCCGTCTCTACCAAAAAAAAAAAAATAGAAAGAAATTAACTGGACAGCTAAAAATGTATAGAAAAAATTAGCCGGGCATGGTCGCACATGCCTGTAGTCCCAGCTACTTGGGAGGCTGAGGCAGTAGGATTGCTCGAGCCCAGGAGTTTGAGGTTGCTGTGAGCTAGGCTGATGCCACGGCACTCACCCCAGGTGAGAGAGTGAGATTCTGTCTCAAAAAAAAAAAAAAAAAATAAATTAAAATTAAAAAATAAATTGAAAATAGTAGTTTCCTTTGGGAGTTTGAGGGAACCAACAAGATCAGCAGCTTTCGTTTTCTTAAACAGAAATAGGTTCATATGAATTAATGTTTTATAGTATAAACTTACCAGTACCCTTTTTTATAGCTTAACAGTACATTGGCCAGACATGGTGGCTCACGCCTGTAATCTTAGCGCTTTGGGAGGCCAAGGCAGGCAGATCGTTTGAGCTCAGGAGTTTGAGACCAGCCTGAGCAAGAGCGAGACCCCTGTTTCTACTAAAAAAAAATAGAAGGAAATTAGCTGGACAACTAAAAATATATATATATAAAAAAAAAAAATTAGCCGGGCATGGTGGCACATGCCTGTAATCCCAGCTACTCAGGAGGCTGAGGATTGCTTGAGCCCAGGAGTTTGAGGTTGCTGTGAGCTAGGCCGATGCCACAGCACTATAGCCCAGGCAACAGAGCAAGACTCTGTCTCAAAAAAAAAAAAAAAAAAAAAAAATACCTTGTTCACATCGGCTATGTTATTGAGACCTAGATTGTTCTTAATTGTATGAAATTAAAATTACTTAATCACCACCATTCATGGATTTTTTTTTTTTGGTTGTATACAATTTGGGGTTTTTTGTTTTGTTTTGTCTTTGAGATAGGGTCTTGCTCTATTGCCCAAGCTAGAGTACCATGACATCAGCCTAGCCCACAGCAACCTCAAACTCCGGGGCTCAAGAGATCCTACTGCCTCAGCCTCCCAAGTAGCTGGGACTACAGGCTCATGCCACCACGCCTGGCTAATTTTTTCTATTTTTTGTTGAGACAGGATCTCGCTGTTTCTCAGGCTAGTCTTAAACTCCTGAGCTCAAGTGATCCTCCTGCCTCAGCCTCCCAGAGTGCTAGGATTACAGGCTTGAGCCACCACACCTGGCCCTACTTTTATTTTTCAAATATTTCTTAGGTATTCTTCTGCTTTTATTTTTTGGGTAAACTTTAAAATCACTTTCTCACGTTAAAAAAAAATTAACTTGAGTTGAATTGTGCTATTTGTCTATCTTAAATTGATTTGCTATCACTGGCCTTTCACTCTCCCAGATTTTTATATAAAACTGTGTGCTAAATTTTCTTCAAACACAACATTCTCCTAGGACCCAATGTTTCTGGTAGATTTAGCTCAGTCATTATATTCCAAAGCATTTACCTGCTCTGAGAGGAAAAATAAACTGTTTTTAACAAACTGTTTTTCCTCTGTTTTCACACCGCAACAATCAACACGGAAGACTTCTGTGACCTCTGGTCACCAGGAAGTGTGTGGGATTTCTTCCCACCAACAACCAATTCAGCAATCTGCAGGGGACACCAGCTGAGTGTCCTCTAATTCAATTCAATTCTGACACTGTCTACCTGGAGATGGCATCAGATGACACAGATTGAGGGATCAGTCCCCAAGACTGCCCCTTCCTTCGGATGCCATGTACACATACTATGCTTAATTGTTTGCATGTGAAAATTTATTATACTTAGATATGCATAGATCATGTTAGTGTGGCTTCCTTGATCTCAAACCAAGTGAATGAAGAGCTGTTCTCTGTAGTTAACCAAACAAAAGAACCTTAACAGCAACCAGGATTTATATTTAGAACCTCAATCAAAAACAGAATTGGAAAAGCTCTGCTGTGTTGTTTATGAATTACAGAATAGTCTCCAGTGGTGAGCTGGCCTGGTTCCAGGACTGTTTGGACAGTAAACATACATTCTTGTTAGTCACAACTTGGGAAATATTCACATTGGAAAAACCTTAAAGTTTTGAAAATGTTTTACATTTTGTGTTTTTAAGACCTCGCCACCATGGAAGAAAGAGTACAAAGACGATACTATGAAAAGCTGACGGAATTTGTGGCAGATATGACCAAAATATTTGATAACTGTCGTTACTACAATCCAAGTGACTCCCCTTTTTACCAGTGTGCAGAAGTTCTTGAATCATTCTTTGTACAGAAGTTGAAAGGATTCAAAGCTAGCAGGTGAGCACGTGGATTCAGTGTCCTGAATTAATTCAGCTCTTCAAACTCTATACTGTCTAAGGAATTAGCCAATGCAGTTTATGGTAAATTTGAAACTTAAAATCAAAAATCTTTAAAAAAAAAAAAAGTTCAGACTCTAGCATTATGCTATACTGCCAAGGACAAATGGACAGAAAAAATAATAGGAAATTGCTGGGTTTTTGATCTGCTTAAAATTAGTCATTTTTTTAAATTAAAAAAGCGTTTATCAAATGCTTACAGAATGCAAGATGCTGTCTTAAATGCCACAGGGCACGTACAAAGGTAGTAAGAGCTCTGCTGTCACTGAGTTTTAGGGGACTAGAGAAATATGGAAATGACTGTTCTCTAGAGCAGAGGGGGGATATTTAAATACTTTCTCTTTAATTTACATTTACTATATATTTGAAATCAAAATGTTACATTTTTTTCTGGATATATTTTCTCTAGGCAAAGCTAGACTTTAAGCTCATAGGCCTTTTCTTTGAACCTCTAGTAACACAAAAGCATTGAGCAACTTTGCAGGAAATTCAGTTACCGTGACCTTAATGCCCTTCTGTTTCTGAACCTTAACTCCCTTCTCAGGCCCATGGTTCTCTTCCTTTCAACAGAGGCCTGTTTTTCTTTTTTTCCTTTCCCTTGGTGGCTGCCACCACTCCAAAGCCCTTGAGATTCATTACTCACCGTTCTCATCTGCTGGCCCACAAGCTTGATGTCGCTAGATACTCAGAATGGGTGGCCCTTGGCTGGGCTGGGGCCTGGGCATCTGTGTGTTACCTAACCGACTCCTAAAGGACCTGCACACCAAAGTGTAAAAATCAACACTCCACCTAGTAATTTCGCTCTAAGGAAAATCTGTAGGGTGTTTTGTCTCTTTTCTTCTCCTCTAGCAAGGTAGATGATTACCAACAACTGTATTTTAGAGTCAGTTTACATAAAACATAAGCGAAGCACAAACCCCCTAAAGTATCCAAGGACCTTCTCAGCAAAGGAATCTAAAACTATAAGGCAAGGAAGGAAGAAAAGCAGACAGGCAGGCAGGTTTGAATCAAGAAACTACAGAATCTCTAAAATGTTGCCATTTTTATCATCCTCTATTTCTTAACCCATTAGCTATAAAACTAAAAATGGAAAAAAGCTTAATATGACAGAGTCCTCTGGAAAATAATAAAATAACAGGAATGAGAAGGCGTAAACTCACAGTAGTGAAGAGAACGTAGTAGAAAGCAGTCTGCTGATGAGCTTTCAACAGGCTCCCGAATATAAATCGTGGAATATAGAAAGCAAGTGGAAGAGATGGATGGACGAAGGCAGGCAGGCCACAGCCCAGAATCCTCCTAGAGGGGTTTTCAGCAGAAGTGACAGCTTCCTGATCAGTGGAACCCCAGAGAGCTCCCACACGTGGAGATTTGGGACTATGATAGAAGGCACAAGAACAGGAAAAGGGGGATTAACTGAAGATCTGTGTCTATGGGTCGGAGGTGGTGCTGGCACCTGCAGGCAGAGGCCAGAGATGCTGCTGAACATCCTGTAGTGTGTAGGACGGCCCCACACGCAGCAAAGATCCAGCCCAAAATGTCAGTGGTGTGGACGCTGAGAAACCCTCATTTCCATAAGCCCTTTGCGCTTACACGGGGCCCTCCAGGCACACGTCTAGTCAGTTAACTTATCCTGAAGTGTAACACCCAGGGACAGCCAGGCATGTAAGGAAAGCCTATAGTGTGAAGAGAAAGGTCGAGGTGTACCAAAAAATAGATTTCCAGAGAAAGCAAAAGAAAACGTTTAAAAAGGAAAACAAACCTCTACATTGTATCCCAAGAGAAATTTCAGGTGACATTGCATCTATAAAATGGTGAGCAGGGTATGAGGAATAAAAAGCAATCTGAGAACAAGAAAGAGTGATTGGAAGAAACACAAACTTCTTGCAAGCTGTGAAAGTTAAAAGCAAGGAACTTCCCCAATGTAAAGAACAAAAAGACAAGGAGATGAAGAATATGAAAGAAGAAATATAGAGTATCCAATATTCACTTAATAGAAATTCCAGAAAGAAAGAACAGAGTAGACAAAAGATTAATATAAGAAAAATTTCCTGAGAGGCACAAGACTTTAAATCCCAGCAGAACGAATTCATTCATTCAGCCTATGGCTATTGAGAACCTGATGTGTACCAGACTTTGGGAATTTAGCAGTGAATACAGTAAAACCCCTGCTTTCTATGGGGGTGGAAGGAACAGTCGATAAACATAACAAACCAGGTGGACAAATGGGAAAAGCTCCACTCCATATGCATCACTGTAAAATTTCCAAATGACCAGGATAAAAGCAGCTCTTCTAAAGAGCTCCTAATGAAGATAAAACAGATTACATATAAAATAACAGGAATTAGACTGGTACCAGGCTTTTCTAATACAACATTTAATACTAGGTTATGGAGGAATAAATCCAAAAGTTTAAGGAAAAATGATTTTCAGCCTAGAAGTCTGTGTCCAGCCAATCACGTGCAGAGGCAGGATAAATGCATTTTCAGTCAGTCATGTAAGGACTCAGAAAGCGTGTCCTTTCTTGGCAAGATGTGTGCTAGCAAAAATAAGGAAACAAATCAAGGAAACAAGAGCCTGGGCTCAGGAAAGAAGAAGTTCAAGAAAGCAATGAGAATTACTCTGACCCAGGGTGACATTTGTACAACAGGCCTTCATGGCAGGCAATCCAAATGGTAGAAGAGAGTGGACCACCCCCAGGAGGGAGATGTCTGGAGAAAGGAAACAATTCATACATTAGATAATTTGTTTAAGACAGAAAAACATAAGGCTATAATTAAGCCAAAGAATGTAAGGGATAAAAATTGAAAGGCAGTGAAAATCTCCGCAAAAAACCAAAAAGCTGTATAAGAATACCCTCTTAGCAAAAGACTAGGTGCTACAGAGGAAAATATTTATATGGTCATAATAATGTAAATACTACATTGATTTTAGAATCAACCTATAGAAAACATAGAACATTATAATTTTTAATTATAGGGAAATAAAACTTGGACTCAAAAAAGGGACGTGGGAAAGTGGTTAAGTGAGCTTGCAAGGTTCTCATTTGTCATAGCAGGGTTTAAACAAAATACAGTTGATAAAAGAAGAAATAGTATTATCTGAAATCTTAACGACCCAGGAGCTGAAAAGTCAAAGCGATTGATCCCAAGGAGCCTGGACTTCAGGTGGAGTAAAGTAGGACAGAGGAGCTCGACTTCTCATCACAGCCCCTCTGTGCCCTTCGATTCGTGCGTCATAGTTATTCCTCCCATTAAATTTCTAAAACTGCTGTTTTAATTTGGAAAGGCCTTTGGCGGTAACTGGGAGGTAGAAGCTGGGGGGTTTGAATCCCACCTGCTGCCAGGCTTGCAGGCAGACCCTGGAGGATGAGTGGTAGCAGCTGCTGATGGAGGAGGAGAGGAAGACGCCTGTGGCAAAACAAAGGGATTTGGGGAAGGAAAGGAGGAGGCGCAGGCTGGGCCTGCGCGGTTAGGCTGTCTTGCCACCTGGTTGTTTATGTAGCTTATATACTCAAGTTTACATAATTTTCATTAAAGAATGTGGGAGCTGAATTGAGAAGTTTGCTCAATTCTGCTTAAATAAATAAATTGCATTGCGAAAAGCTGAGTAAAGGCAACTCACTGTTGCCTTTAGAGGGAATTTCTGTTGATTTCCAGATCTAAGGCAGAATGAAACATATAAGTCACCAGTCATTGAAACTTGATTCATTTATGGATTTCCAGTATTTCCTTTGCTGTGTTTCCCTGTTTTTAATTTATGATCTCCAGCACTGTCTGCTCATTATTTTCATTACTGCGCTTTGTTATAATTCATCATTTATATCATCCGTGTTCTTTCTTTTCTTACAGATTGTGATATCTTTAGTCTGAATTTTTAACTGGAATCAGAACTGGATGTTGGGGTCACTCTTTGTTTTATTGTACCACGTGATTACCTAATTCAAAATTGCCCCCAAAAAGTTCAGATTAGTTAATATAATTTTTTAATGTTAAAAAAAGATGTATAGTGGTAAACAATTTATTCTAGCAGCCATGTTGAACAATGTATTTAAAAATTGTAAACTCTTGGAATACTGTATTTATCTGCTATTGCCATATAAAGTATTTTGACTTAGTCCTGGTAACTGTAAAGTAATTTGGTTTACTAACAAAAAGTTGTGAATAAAACTGTGAAACTAGAAGGGAGACTTTCTGGACTTTAATAGAAAAATGTGATTTTAATATTGCTACTTTTCTTCTTTTAACATAATTTTTTCCCTTCATATTCCCCAAATCAATGTAAATAAACACACACACACATACACACACACCTTTTACCACGATGGTAATGCTTCTGTAAATGTCTCTATTTGTCCTGTTGGCTGAAAATATTGTAATCTTTATTAGACAAATATATCTATTTTTTTAAATATTGGCTTTTTCCAGTGAGCTGTCATGTTTAGTGTACAGTGAAATGTTTTAATATTATAGGTTAAAAATTTCTTAATTGTTTTCTTATATTTGCTTGCCAAGGGTGAGTCAAAGAACATGGCTGCTTCTCCCAGACTGACTGGCCTTGGCATCCACATAAAGCATCATTGTTTTCAAAAATGAAGGGTGCTTAATTGTTCCCTTTTTTCTATATTCTGTAGGTCTCATAACAACAAACTGCAGTCTACAGCTTCTTAAAGTTCAGCGTGTTACCCTAATATAAAACACAGCAAGAATCTGGTTGTCTGAACTATTTTAAATTAAGGAGCCAGATGTTTTTAGTCAGGCTATCCTGACCAGACCTAAACTTCGTTTTTATTGGTCATAACAGTCCAATTATATTCTTGGCCAATTTTGTCCAACGGACAAGAGAAAAGCAGAGTCAACGACACCATTATCTTGTCAAGATCAAATGGTTTTACTATTGTGGCAGAAGCGGGAAAACTTTGTTTATTGAAAAAAAAAAAGAAAAAGAAAGCAAGAAAAAAAGATACTATGGGGTCAAGTGTAACTCCATGGAAATGCCACGTCTGCTCTTCAGTGAAGAAGCTGGTTTAGAGTCTCACAGAAAACTTTTGACTGTATTTATTTATTGTTGCAAAAAAGACGCTTTTTTATTGCTGCCCTCATTTGTCAGCTAATTATTTTTTCTTATAAAATCCAGCCCCAGTTACACGTAATCCATCCTGTATCTTATCATGATTCCTGTAGGTAAAAGTACAAGACGACCTCTAGATGTCTTTTCTTTCTATGAAAGGAGCTGCTATGTACACATGTGCACACACACACAACTGGGAATCAAAGTAAGTTTATTGTTCATGGTAGATAAAAATGCGTAAAGGTTGGGCTAAGTGGTCCTGGACTACAGACTCTGTTGCCTTGACTATAACAAGTACAATTTGTCAATTACTCTGCACCAGGCTAAAATGAGTAAAATCTATTTGAAGGTATCTTGTTTGTAAACATTTGTCAGATTCTAATTTTTCCTTTTTGTATTAAAATTCAACTATGGATGTATATGAAACAAAATAAATGGAGATAATTTTTCTCCCACAGACGGAGGTGTCTTTGAATGTGCGCTAATGATTATCTATAAGCCTTTGTGGGGAGGGAGGGCTGCAAGGTGACGAAAGGCAGAGGAATCTAATCGTACCTGGGTTTCTCCAGGACGGCAGTGTCCCTTCATTTCATAGTTCCCAGTCCATTGTCAGCACATCAGAGAAAAATCTTCAGGGGTGCTAATCATGTTACATCAATTGATCGTACTAATGAAAAAGATAACGTGACAAAACACATTGCCTTCATCTGTACATTCTGTGATACCAGGCGAATCAGCAGTTACAGACAGCAGCTAATATTTTATGAAGGGCATTTTTCAGATGACGTCATCCTCTTTGTATTTTTTGTTGTTGGTTGGGTTTGTTTGTTTGTTTGGTCCACATAAGGAAAAGTAGTTTAAGCAGTAGGAAGAAAATGGAAACAACTGAGGAAAGTGTATTTTGCATGTTTTTCCTTTCAATGTTCTTACACATTGTATTACTGCATTGTAATAATAGCTTCTATAAAATCTGCCATAGTGGATTACGCAGCTTTGCAAAAATTTTACTAGATTTTGCACTAATTCATATTAGCTTTGTCCTACCAAGTTCTGGAATTTAATTGTTGTTTTTTTAAAGTTTTCTTCTGTTTAATGTTGCCCTGCTATGCAAAACCTTTCCCAGACCTTAGTTTCTTAAAAGAAAGACGTTGCTACAGTTCCTGATTCTTTCTTATTACAGGCTCAGGTGTACAGGTTATTCTGGGTTAATTTTATCTAATGAAGCCCATTCCTTTTTGTACATAAAGATGTCACTTAAACCTATGCTTACAAACTAAAGAGACTAATTGCTCAATATGAAAACGTGGAAACAAAGTTTTTCCTTAAAATATTAAGATGGAAGTAGTTAAATATAGGTTATTTTGTCCTTTTTAAAAAATGTTACATATTGTATGCACTGTGCTGATGCAAGAATTCTACATTTTAATGAATTATAAAGTTATTCTGCATCTCATCATGTCACAGTATTTCTGTACTATTTATTCATATATATATAAATATATATGGGCTTAATCATTTAAAACTTGTTGCGGCAAGAACTTTCCTACCTGTAGGCAATAGATTGCTATGTTTTTAACAAATTGTGGCAAATTCTAAACAGCAATTCTTTTGTACGTAATAGGACATTTCATCCTAGAAAAATAAAGTAATGTTTTTGACATTGGATTTGGTGCAGTTTCTAATGAAACAATGGTTTGTTGGTTGATATGTTTTCTGTAGCTGTTGGCATTGCCAAATTGTACAAAAAAGGTAAATTTTATGGATATCCTGAGACCAGAAAGATGTTAACTTCATATGTGTATTTAATGGTATAAACTATTTTACAATTTCTATCACCATATAAATACATAAAGACATTTATAGTTTTATCAACTACAGAGCTTTAGTCTTTCAGAAGTAATTTTTGAAAAACATACATTCTTATAAAACATAATAAATTCCAAAAGCTGCTTTTCTATGAGTATCCTTTGACAAGCTTCTGCTATTCAGTGAGATATACATATTACAGTTGTTTTGCCTTCAATACTCCAAGGAGTATAATGCACATTTGTGATACTGTTAGGATGTTTCTACCCCAGTCTTTGGACCTGTACATATATTTAACTTGCATCAGATTTCCTTGGCGAAAAGTATTTTCAATGCTTGTTATGCTTCATCTGCCAAGTTCACAATCCTTGAGACCATTTCAGGAAAAGTATTTTCATAATATTGTTAAGGTTTTTTTCTCCTATCCAAATTCTGCAGGATTTGTACTGTAGTTCATATCCTGCAGTAGGTTTTAAAAAATTGTGAACTTTCAGAGATATTTTCTAAAGTGAAACACTTAACTACCTTTTTATATTTCTGGAGTGGACTGGAGTGTTATTTAGAGACACTGAATTTGCTGTTGTTTGTAATCTACCTTCCTAGAATCTGCAAATAAAAGTTCTTTTCCTATTTCTGTTCATTTCTATCAGGCAAACTCCCTGCTTCTTTGTTTTTGGTGGCCTTTCACATATCTGCACACACACAGAGCTACGTGGTTATTACAGCATTCACTCTTTTCATGATTGAGTTTATTACCATAAGTCTCAGATTTGTTGTCCTTAAAATAAGAATGGTATTGTCTCATGGACAGAGTAATGCCTTGTAAGTACTGGGGTGGGGAGCCGGGGGTGGCGGGGGAAGAGCCGGCTGAAAAGTTTTAATAATTCTGAAACAGTCTGAGCTACGTCTAGATACTTAGAAGAAAATAGATACTGAAAAAGACTTGGAAGATCACACCACTCGATCCAGTTTGGACCAAAGTCAACTAAAGAAATAAGCTACATTTTAAAAGTGATAAAGTCCTGCTTTATCTATTTGTTGCTTGCTCAAATATATCCTGATAATCGAGGTTATGCATTGTGGGCAGCAGGTCAGTTTTTAAATGTTTGCATATACATGTGTTTGGTCAACCTTAAAAATGATTTCAAGAGAAACATAAAGAGTGCCAAATGATATCTTTAAAAGGTAGTTGTAAAAAGCTAGTACCAAAAAACGTTTTATAGACCTTTCCCTACCAAAAGAAAAACAAAGTTTTTTCCCCCTTGAATTCTAAAGTAACAGCTTAATTTAAAATTCTTATTCTTGATTTGAAGGAGGGATGCTGTTGAATTACTCTTGAAGGCAACTGAGTATTTTATTGATGAGGGACTATTATGTGCGCACATACACACAAAGGGCCCTTTAGGCTTTGGAGCACAAACCCATTTGCTAAGAAAAATCTATCAATAGGACAAACGCATTAGAAACTACAATGAATTTGCTCGTTAAAATTTTCTGTAAAATTAAAGACTGTAGCCAAGGTACTGACTGGATATTGAAAAGGTGATCATCCTTGACCTTGTTTGCCTAACCCGGCATTACCTGTCTTCCTTTCTGCCCGCTTCCTGCGCACATCCCCACACCCACAGCTGTTCGACCTCATTTGAGCCTCACTAGGCTTTCCTTACAGAAATGGACTTGAAAGCCTTAATTTTTATCCAGGAAGTTTCTAAGAAACTGGCTTGCATGTGTTTGCCAGGGTGGACATATTAACCATGTGACCTCCCAAGTATCACACACATCACAGGGCTCTGGCACTTTTTGTGTTTCTAGAACATCCCAGAAGCTCAGTATTATCAATCAGTCTAAGTCAAACCCTAACCCTTGGCTTTACGTAAAAGTCATTTCTTTTTCTCTTAAACCCTAGCTATTTATATCTCCTCTCCTTGTGCTTGCACATCTGACCAGCCAAACAATAGTTTATCTATTCGGCCGTTTTGTAATTCTACCCATCATGCTACTCAAGGTCGACACTTAGCCTTCTGACATTTAAAAATTTGACTTTGGTTTTTGTGACTGGCACTATTTTATGCCTGAGTTAGTTATTTATTTTTTTGGCCAGAGATAATTATCTTAAAACTAACTCAAAAGCTCTTCATTAGCTGCATACTCTATTGCCAATAGTTCATGTAGTAATACAGTTGACTCCCAAAAAGCAATTCTTGTAAAGTTTTTAGTAAGTTTGGACAAGACTCATTTTTGGAAAATTCCCTAAAAATCCCTCAGTAATACTTTACCAAAGAATAGTCAGAACCTCTCAACTTTATTTTACTTCTGTTTCCCATGTTTGGAACAAATACTGTAACAGCATCAGACGTTCTAATGTCTTATGCTGTTGCTACTTGTTTCCCATGAATTTCCCAGTGTCCCATCCTGACGTCCTTAGGTGTTTGGTGCTACTGTGTACCCTTACAGAGTAAAGACACGTGAGCTACCTGGAGACCAAACAGGCTGTTCCACTCTGCCTACTGCAGTTCCTTTTTGTCTTCCTTGAGGCAGTCATCTTCAACCATGCAGTACTGGTGTCTATTCACTGTGCCTCGAATTAACTGAGGTACAGCCTGATCTTCTGGGGGGAAAAAACACTGCAATATCTTTGTGGACTCAAGTATAAAAGCAATATTAAATTTAGCTAGTGATTAAACCTTTTGCTAACAAACTGGAAAATGTTTAAAAAGCACTTGCTTGTGAGCTGTCATTGATGAATATTGCTTCCAGGGTCTTTGGAGTAAGTTTGAGAAAGGCTTTTTCTCAAACTTTTGGGGCTCAGTGAGGCTACAAAAACAAAAAACAGGTGCATCCAAGATCTGATTTCAAGGCAAGATTTACTGCTTTACAAACACAAACATGATACATGATACTTGGTCTTAATAGAAAAATGACATCAGATACACCCAGAATACGTTTAGCACTGGGATAGCTGCCAGTCGGCACAAAACATAAGTTATTAGGAGCAGGGAGGCGTGAAAATAAACTATGTCATACATTCTGGTACATCAGGAACACTTTTGCTTGAATTAAGCCCTTTAGTAGTCTTTAAATGTAAAATTTTAATACTTGTCCTGGGCTCTGACCCTAGTGTTTGATCTAGCTGACATTTCATATGTAAATGTCTTTTGACTAGCGCACTTACTGTTCTGTACAGAATCTAAAATGTGATGGTTTGAGTATAAAATTTGCTTTGATAACATAAGCTATTCAAAGTTGTATACTTAAATTCAAGAAAATGTTTTTTGTGAACTATTTCTACTATAGAATGTATTAAATTAAAATAATTTTAAAACAACATGAAGCAATAATCTGTTAACTGGACAGGTCCGTTGTCTGAGCTGTGTCACTGTCCGGCACTACAGTTGCATAGCCTTGCCATTGAGCTCAGCCCACCATTAAGAAGCATTTTGTAAATAAGAAAGTGACACCTCCAAGATTAGAGTTGGAACTATGCAAGTCATTCATAAAGTAGCTATGGGCCCTGTCCTAAAGGAAGACCCCATCACACGAAGATAGACCTTTCATGTCTCGTTGCTGAATTCCAAGTCTCCTGCGATCCAGAAATGCCAGGTGGTATGTTTCAAGTGCACTGGGTGTGAATCACACCTTGAACTTGCCCTTCCCTTTTTCGGTTAAACCTTTTCACGTAGCTGCTGCTGCTCCTGAGCAGTCCATCCCCAGGACGGAGGCGCCCTCTCAGGACCTGGAGCAGAGCTGCAGGGAGCTGCCGTCTCTTATGGTAGATGTGGCCCATCACAATATACCTGCTGCCTGAACAAAATAACCAAAATATAGTATTAATATTAATAGTGTCTTTTATATGCCATGAAACAAGAAGAAAAGGTAAGGCCTTTAAGAAGCGCCTAAGCTCAAATCTATTATCTTGCTGCACATGTTGAAACTCAAGACATTTAAACTACAGGCAACAGGTGGAAACAGTGGTTACCTTTAGAAGATAACCACACAATCAACCTGCAGACGGCCAACATTACAGAACAAAGGTCCTAATCATAAGGTATCAGCGGGATTTTCCAGAGCAGTCTAGAAAGATGTTACTCCCTACCCACTCCCTGCCCCCTCCCTCCCAAAAGAAGCCTTTCTAAACTTGGTTCTGTGCGGAGTCCCTTATTCTTCCCTCTGGCAATGTTCCGTCTTTCACTCCGTTTGTCAACATGCATGTATTGAGAGTCTGCTTTGCGCCAATCAGTGCTGTTCCCACTTTTGGGGGGAGGACTGATGGGGCTTAAATCCAGGGTGACCGAAATAATATCTGTCGTCTAAATTCCATTCGTGTTTTAATACCACCTCCCCCCCTCCCCCCAAAAAAGGGAGGCCGGGGTGGCCAACGAGAACGGGCTGTGGCATCCGCGTTACAAAATGGTGGTATGGAGCACACAGGAGGCGGTCGTTTAGGTCAGTTTCAATACCAGGTTTAAATTCTGGGCACGGCTTGTGGCAACGGGAGGAGTCCAGCGCTAATAAGTGCACTCGGAAGAAAAACCCGTCCGGAGTGATGTAGAGACGGCTCATCTTGTACAGCCCGTCGCGGTCCACCAGCAGCGTCACCAGCCGGATCCCCGCGCCCAGCACATCCACGTCGTGCACGATTCCGTTCACTGCTGCTTTCAAAAAACAGGGTTTGGAGACAAGCATTACACGGCCTTCCTCCGTCACTCCCCGGTGCGTTTGCTTTTAGCGACCCGCGAAAGGACTGGGCGGCTCGGAGCGCGCGGGGCGGAGCGGCGGGCAGGCTCACCGAACTCGCTGGCGCAGTACGACTCGCGCTCGTCCAGGTCGGCCCTGCAGACGCGCGCGCAGGGCTCGGCGCCGGCCTCCGCGTCCGTCCGCGGCGAGCTGAGGCGCGGCGGCGGCGCGGGCGCGGGGCCGGGGGGCGGCGCGGCGGCGCGCGGCCGGTTGGGGTGGGCCGGGCCGGCGAGGGCCTCGGCGGTGCGCGCGGCCGGCCGGACGGCGGGGAAGCGTAGGGCCCGGGCGCGCGCGCGCCGCGGGGCGTCTTCCTGCGCGGGCACGCGGCGCGACGACGCGCGGTTCTCGGCCTGCGCGAGGCGCGGGCCTGGTGGCCCGGCGGGCGCGCGCGCAGCCTCCCGGAAGCCAGCGCGGTTCTCGGCGGGCGGCGCGGGCTTCTTGCGGCGCGGGTCGGGCCAGGCGCGGGCGGAGGGGGCGGCCTCAGAGACCGGCTGCGCCCGGGGGCCGGGTGTCTCCTCCGCGTAGGGGCCGCCACTGGGGTGGGGCTTTCTGTTGTGCGGCGGCGAGGCTGCGGGAGAGAAGGGGAGAGGCGGGGAGGCCGTCGGGGGAGGAGAAGCCGTGACGGGGAGGCTGGGGAGGCCAGGAGGGAAAGGAAGGGAAGGGAGGCCAGGAGGGGAGGAGGCTGGGGAGGCCGTGGAGGAGGAGGAGAGAGGGGACAAGGGAGACTTGGCAAGCACCTGCAAGGAGCGCGATGGGGTGGCCAGGAGACCTGGACGGGAAGGAAAGGGGAGCAGCCTCCCTCAGCCTCGCGCTCGAGGCCCCAAAGGAAGAAAGGGGCCAATCGAGAAAATTTTGCGCCCCTCATGTGGAATCAGAGGCCTGGTGGCAACATTTTATTTTGTTCAGGAATCTTTTCAAATCTGTAGCTTTTAAAATGACAACCCCCAGTTTATTCTAAGACTAAACATTTCTGACATTAGTTAAATAACAAACTTTTTGTCCTTCCTTTAACATATATATGTATGTATGTATGTATAAACATCCGCCTTTTTGCTACTTACAGTTTGTTGAGAAAGTACCAAGAGCAAACCCCAGGGGGAAAGGTCTCATATTACAGGTTCTCCTAATTGTTTAAGCGCCCCTGACAACAGAACTATTTGGTTTTCCCATCCGTGTTTACACTGTCATCTTGGTCTCTGCAGAATCTAGTATTTGTGAGTGGATTTTTTATCTGGCTTCTTGGACACCACTTACTGGTAAATCACAGCTAAGAAAGGTTTTTAAAGCTTGGCTAGGAGGCACAGGCCGCTGGTTAACTATAAAAGCACACATCGCTTATATATTTTTCCCCCATTAGATGGTGGAGAGAAAAAAACTCCTAAGTGGCATGGCATGAAAACAAATTTTGAAATTATTAATGATTTTCCCCAGCTCTGCAGACAGGTTGGTGAGCAAATTTCAGCCAGTCTGGAAGCTGGGCAACTTTCCATGCCCAGTTACACAATATCACCTCCCCGCCTGCCGGGGTCCCAGTGCCCTCCAAAAAGGCGCAAGAGCTCAAAAACTTGTCTTTATTTTTCCCTCCCCTTGCATTAAAGCAGCTCTGGCAACACTTCATTTAAAGTGAATTACTTGCCAAATCGATAATCTCCTTTAAAATCAGCTTTCCCCCAGCAATAATAGCTGGTTAGAGTTCATGTTTTTGCAAAGAGGTTGATTCTGACTCATTATGCTAAGCGGTTGTGCCATACGCAGCTGAATAAAGTTCTGTTGGACATCCAATTCCTGGCTGTCAACTGTTGACCTCACAACTGCTTCCCCATTGATATCACCATCTGTTGTCATGGGAAAGATTGTCTGATATTTGGGTTAAATGCCACTGAAGTCATTCAATTTCCATGTGGAAAAATAGCCCAAAGTAAATTGCCCTGTGAGGTGCGGAAGCTATTTTTCCCAGAGATAGTGAAGCGAACAGAACAGTCACATAAAAGCAAAACAAAAACACCATCCCCCAGAGGACCCCTTATTTCTCCATTGCCTCCATAACCTCATTTCATTCCATGCATGAAGAGTGTGTGTGTGTGCGTGTGTGTGTGTGTGTTAAAGACAGACCCTGGCTCAGGTGTCCCCAGGCCGTTCGCTGGAGCTGCCCTCTTGGGCTGTCCTCCCCCAGCCCGGCCCCGGGCACGGCTCCCGAAAGGCGCGCCACGACCCCTTTTGACACTCTCCCTCCTCTGTGATGGAGCAACTACTTAACATGCAAAGTTTTCTCCAGCCTGCCCGGCTCGCTCGGGATCATTTCAGTAGCTGAACTGGCGTCTTTCCGAAAAGACTGCCAAGAGACGCAAAATCTTGGGGACACGGTTTGCTCCTTTCTAACGAAAACAGAGACCCGCAGTGTCCTCTCTTGCAAGCTCTGACCCCTTCCTCATCCCGCCCTTCATCGCGCCCTCTCCCCAGGTCCCGTCCCCCCCCCCCCCCCCCCCCCCCCCCCCCCCCCCCCCCCCCCCCCCCCCCCCCCCCCCCAGATCCCAGCTCCTCTTCCAGGGCTCTGCATTTCATCGATCTTACCTTTTCTGTCCGCCACTGGGGCTTCGGGGGACGAGCCCATGATCAAACAGAGAAGCCAGAAAGCTCTAGCTGTCATTTTCGTAGACAGGGTTCCCAGGCTCTAAAACTGAGCCTGGGCTTTTGCTCGCTTTCTCTCCCCCCACCCCTTCTCCACACCCCCACCCCCGTTCATGCTAATGAGGGGCAGCCTTTGGGGAAACGGGAATCACTCACTGAACAGACCATTGGGACAAAACCGAGCTGCAGGGATTTCTCCCTCTTCCTAAGGGGCAGGAGCACATGGCCTCTCAAAGTTGTCCCCGGGAACGTCTGTCCTGTGATCTGCGGGCAAGGATAACATCGCAGCCTAAACTTTAAACCTGTGTGCCTTTGCAGGCTGGGGCGGGGGGAGCAGAAGGTGGGGTAACAAGTGGAGGGAATAAGGGTGTTGAGGGGGTGAGGGACAGGGTGGGGCGAAGGAGGGATGGGAACTTTTTTCGAGATTAAGTCAACAGCAAATAGGAAAATTAGTGCTTAATACAGCCTGGGCCTGTGGAAGGGAGGAGATTTGACAGAAAATGCGTCCCAGAATGTGTCAGGCAGTTCCTAGAGAAACCAAGTCACTACCTCCTAGGTTTGGTAAATGTGTTTCACCATATATACAACATTTATATTCTAGAACCGGAAGGGAAAAAAGCCTTCCACAAAATAGTTTTTCTTCTCCCTTCCTTTCTCTCTCATTCTCTCCCCCCTCACCTTTTTTGATATGTCTCTTAATTGGAACTGGCATTCAGTTGACCAGATTCTTTTAAGTCCGTGCTGAGTACCTTTTACCTGCTAGGTGCTAGGAGACAGAGATGAGTAAAACACCATCCCAGCTCTCCAGTGATGGCTCATCTCTTCGAGAAAGGTAGAACTTTTTTTTCTTTCTTTCTAAGAAAAATAAACTCATTCACTACTTAGGTCTGAATCTTTGGGACAGCGCTGCATATGGGTCCTGAGCTGAGGATCCTTCCCCCTAGGATTGAACAGAAGCAGCATTCACCAAAGGGAGAAATAAGTTTACCAGAGTAAACCCACAACCTTAATAAGGTATATCTCGTTTCAACAGCCTCAAACCCAAGAGGAAGGGGAAGTGGATTGAAATGAAGGAGTTTCATCTGCAGCAAACCAGCCAACAGACTGATGCAGCTGCTGAAAGAAGTAAACTTT
>RJWJ010002682.1:84580-96720 GCA_004363605.1 Indri indri
GAGACCCCGTCTCTACCAAAAATAGAAAGAAATTAATTGGACAGCTGAAAATATATAGAGAAAAAAAAAATTAGCCGGGCATAGTGGCGCATGCCTGTAGTCCCAGCTACTCGGGAGGCTGAGACAGTAGGATTGCTCGAGCCCAGGAGTTTGAGATTGCTGTGAGCCAGGCTGACGCCACGGCACTCGCCCCAGGCAACAGAGTGAGACTCTGTCTCAAAAAAAAAAAAAAAAAGAAGTAAACTTTTGCAGCACTAATAACTTACGTCTCAAAAATAATAGTGCTAGTGGAATGACCAGATTTGGGGGCAGGGTCGTGTTTTCACAGAAAGTGCTGGACAGCTAGGAGGAGAACAGTAGGGTGGGAGCCAGGCTGGACTCCACCCTGCTCATGCTCTCCTGGAGGAAATGAGGACGGGTAGCCTAAGCACACAAAAACATTTCTTATATATTGTGAAAGTACCTGTAGGTAGGAGCTGTGAAGTGAGCGGTTTAATTTCAACTTAAGAAAGAATATTCTTACGAACAAGATCTCCAAGAAAGCAGACGACTTTGAGGGATTGTGGCAATGATGCCCACTGGGGACATCCAAAGAGGAGAACGTTAGTGACACTGTAGAGCAGGTTCCTACATTGGGCGTGTTGTGGATTGAGGGATATAGCCAGGTAAATATGTTCATCTCAGCAGAGGCTCCTGGCTCTGGCAATATGTTGGAGGGTGACACCTTGTCCTGTAGTCTGGTCCTCAACTTTCCGTAGCCCAAAACTCAATTTTGTCAATGAATCAGATTCATGGGACCAAACTCATTTAAAAAAAAAAAAAAAAAACGGCTGCAGAAACCAGTATATCTTTTTTCTTTTTCTTTTGAAACAGAGTCTCACTCTCTTGCCCTGGGTAGAGTGCAGTGGCGTATTCATAGATCATAGCTCACTGCAACCTCAAACTCCTAGGCTTAAGCAATCCTCCTGCCTCAGCCTCCCGAGTAGTGGGGACTATAGGCACATGCCACCACGCCCAGCTAATTTTTCTATTTTATGTAGCGATGGGGTCTTGCTCTTGCTCAGGCTGTCTTGAACTCCTGAGCTCAGGCAATCCTCCCACCTCAGCCTCCCAAGGTGCTAGGATTATAGGTGTGAGCCACTGAGCCCCGCCCAGAATATCATTTCTTAATTTGCAATGGAAGGGCCGGACTCTGGGAGGCCGAGGCGGGTGGATTGTTTGAGCTCAGGAGTTCGAGACCAGCCTGAGCAAGAGCGAGACCCCGTCTCTACCAAAAATAGAAAGAAATTAATTGGACAGCTAAAAATATATATAGAAAAAATTAGCTGGGCATGGTGGCGCATGCCTGTAGTCCCAGCTACTCGGGAGGCTGAGACAGTAGGATTGCTTGAGCCCAGGAGTTTGAGGTTGCTGTGAGCGAGGCTGACGCCACGGCACTCGCCCCAGGCAAGAGAGTGAGACTCTGTCTCAAAAAAAAAAAAAAAAAAAATTTGCAATGGAAGGATACAGTAAAGGTGATTCAGGGGACTAATTATTAATTAGGAGGTTGTCTGTACATCAAATTGCAGCTGAAAGAGTGGGCTAATCTCTCATTCGGGTATTAGAGGAGCAAATTCTCTATTTCCTCCAAAAGAATAAACCTCTACAGTCACTGCAGGGCTTTTGTGCACCAGACTCCAGACTCTGGACAGGACCAGATAGACACTGTTAAATCCATGTCCTTGTTTATATGACGGATGTCCTCAGATCCCCTTCTTTCACGTGCTTTAAGTCAAGTGGAATAAAATTAATTAGACTTAAGCTTTCTCAGTTACAACCACATCTCAGACATACCTTCTTAAGATTACATTCAGGTCACCCAGATCCAATTGGGGTGTTCCCGAAACTCTTCTGTTGCAAGAATGTTGTGAATGCCCTGAAACCCACACCCTGAAATGTAGAGGCAGGGAGCAGGCTAAATGGCTCCCAGGGGCTCTTAGAGGTGCCTGCGGTGGCACCATTTGACAGAACTTGCCAGAGTACTGGGCTGGGTCTCTGGCTTGCAGGCTTAGAAACCACACTGATGGTGGAAGGTACAAAGAGTTCAGGAAGACAGATCTCTGTAGCCAGAATGCCAGTTTATTAATTTACAATGAGGAATTGACTTAGACAGATGTGCATGCTTATGTCAGCCTGGCCAGCATTCTTTTTCTATAAACAAGCTACATGAGAAGCCAAATTACCAGCAGTGTACTTGGTAACATAAACCAGAGCATGGAGAGTTTGTCATATGATTGGAATGTTTAACAGTATTGGTTTCTTATAGCCTAATGTGTCTGTGTCCACAATAGGTGTGTATACCTGTCAGGTGGAAGAATCCAACTGGCAGTCTCTCCCCTGACAATTTCTGGTATTTTGAGTGTATCTTTCTGCTTAGCAAATATTTATTGAGCATCGACAATGTGTTGTATAATTAAGAATTTGTGCTGGGTTCCTGGCACAGAACTTCTAAAACCCTTGGAATTTCCTGAGTGATAGAACTGTCTTTATTATTCATGAGCTTCATGGATCACATCTGAGTTTATGCTAATGAAGTGAATCTTGGAGGACCCTTTGACAGCTTCAGGATGAGGACTGGTCATCAGAAAGACCAACCATATGTTCAGCGGGTTGGGACTTTGAGCCAGCCAGCAACCTCCAGGGAACAGATGGAAGCCAGAGCCTGAGTTCAATCACATAGCCAATGATTTAATCACCCCAGTAAAAACTCTGGACACTGAAGCTCAGTGGAGCTTGCTGGTTAGTGAACAGTTGATGTGCTAGGAGGGTGATGTGGCCCAACCCATGGATAGAGGACACAAAGCTCTGCATTAGGAACCCTGCCAGACCTCACCCTTTGTGTCTCTTCATTCAGGTGGTCAATTTTATTACCTTTATAATAAAACTGTAATCATAAGTATAGTGCCATCTTGAGTTCTGTGAGTCATTCTAGAGAATTATCAAACCTGAGAGGGATCATAAGAACCCCCCAAATTTATAGCCAGTTGGTCTGAAATGAGGGCAGTCTTTGACTGTGGAACGTGCCCTTTAACTAGTGGGGTCTACGCTAACTCTAGGTGGTTGGTGCCATAATCTAACTGCAATATACCAGTTGGTAATGGAATAGTGTGTGCCAGGCACTGTTTTAGAAGCTGGAAATACCAGTCATAATTATTCTTCAAAAAGAGTACAACTGCTTTGGTTTCCATTGGGTGAGCTACGGTCACATTCTGGTTCTTCCATTTCAGGACAATCTTGATGGGGGCCAGAGTGTCCCAAAATTTGTCAGACTTTAACAGACCCTAAGTTTACTCACGTAAGCACTGGGCTAGGTCCCATGATATTAGGGCATAAATCTTCCCTTCAGGAGGCTCACAGGTTATTATGAGAATTAATACTCAATATATTGTGTTAAGTGCAACATTGATAAGTTGTACCTGCTGCAGAGAAAGGAGTGGGTAACAGGAGGTGGAGGCCAAGTCGTAGTTGCTAGGACTGTACTCTAGCATTGTCTGTACTCTAGTCTGAGGAATGACTGGGTTGACCAGGTGGACCAACGGGCAGAGCACGGCAGGCTGAAACAACAAAGGTGTGGAGGTCTGAGAGGAGGTATGAGAGAGTGCGTGTGTCTGTCCAAGCCAAGGAAGTACACAGCATACTAGGGAAGCACCCCTATGAGAGAAGGCACCAGAGGGTCTCAGTGCCCTGTAGACCTGGACTGTCCCACAGACGATGGTGAGTCTAAACACCCCACTCACAGCCCCCAGCAATCACATTCCAATGTATTTCCTTCAGGCTCTTTCTTAGATATCATTTTTACACAGACGTGATCACAGTGTCTACACTATTTTGGATCCTGTGTTCTTCACAGAAGAATATGACATAAACACTTCCCCACCCTATGTTTTGTGTATACAATGTTGTCCCCAGATTTTTTTCCATTACAGTTAATAAAATATCATTACAAAGTCTTTAAACTCATTATAAACATGAAATCTTGCAACTGCATAATATGTTCTCATTTAGATAAGCCATAATTTGGTGAACATTTTAATCTATTTTCTTTTTTTTTTTAGAGATGGAGTCTCACTATGTTGCCCAGGCTGGACTTGAACTGCTCGGCTCAAGGGATCCTCTTGCCTCAGCCTCCAGAGTAACTGGGACTACAGGTATGAACACCTGGCTGTAGTCTATTATATTTTCAATTTTTGCTACCGTCAAATGTTCTGTATGCTCATCAACAGAAAAATGGATATATAATATCATGAAATACTAGAATACTATGGAGCAGAGTTTCTCAACTGTGGCACTATTGACATTTGGGTGGGATAATTCGTTGTTGTGCGTTGTAGGATGTTGAGCGGTATCCCTGGCCTCTATCCACTAGATACTAGTACCCCTGCTCCAGCCCCATTTGGGACAAACAAAACTGTCTCCAAACATTGCCAAATGTCTCCTAGGGGCAAAATCATGAAGTATATTCATTGTTATACAGCAACGAAAATAAATGAGCTACAATTACATCAGCAAAATATAGATGAATCTCAGAAGCATGATATCAAGTAAAAAAAAAAACAAAACCCTGACACAAAAGACTACATACTATGTACAATTTCATTTATATAAAGTTCACAAACAGGCAAAAGTAGTCAGTGGGTGATGGTTATCCTTGACAGGTAGTGACTGGAAAGAGTACCAGGGCGTGGGGAGGTTTCTGTGGTACTGAACTGTTCTATAGTTGGATCTATTAACTTTTTTTTTTTTTTTTGAGACAAGAGTCTTGCTCTGTCACCCAGGCTGGAGTGCAGTGGCATCGTCATAGCTCACAGCAACCTCAAACTCCTGGGCTCAAGCGATCCCCCTGCCTCAGCCTCCTGAGTAACTGGGACTACAGGCATGCGCCACCACACCTGGCTAATTTTTTCTATTTTTATTATAGTAGAGACAGGGTCTCACTCTTGCTCAGGCTGGTCTCCAACTCCTGACCTTATGCGGTCCTCCCGCCTTAGCCTGCCAGAGTGCTACTGAAGGGTTTATTTAAAAAAAAAACAAAACAGGTTTCTCTTTGTGTTAATTCATATTTCTTTAATTGCTGGTGAAATATTACATTTTTTCATAGATTCGTAGGCCATAGATATTTCTTCTTTTGTTAATTGTTTATATGGTTTGTCTATATATGTTGCAAATATTTCCTCAGAATTCTGTTTAACCTTTTAGCAATTTTCTGGCCATAGAACTTTTAAGTTTTGTATGGTAAAATGCATCAGTCTTTTGTTTAACAATGTCCCATGTGTCTTTTATGTCATCCTTAGAAAGACTTTCTTCAATCCAAACTTATATATACTCTCCTTATGTTTTTATAACACTTGTGGTTAAATCTTGATTCCATCTGGAATTTATTATTTTGGTATGTAGTATGAGGTAAGAATCTTATTTTCTTCTCAAATAACTAGAAAGTTGTCAAATCCAATTGGTAAATAAATCCATCGTTTCCCAAATTTGAGAGGTCACCTTTATCATAGCCAGTATTAACTTCTAATAAGTTTAAGTCTGTTTCTAGACTTTCTACTCTGCTCTGTTGCTCTGTTTATTCCCAAGCCTATGTGCCCATATCAGGGAACTATTATTATATAATTATTGTGGTGTTACAGCTTTCTTTTCAAAAATTGCTTTGGCTATTATAGTGTTTATTTTACCAAGTGAACTTTAGAAACATTCTGCTAAATTTTTAAAAATCCTGTTGGAATTCTTTGAATTCATGTTAAATGTATTCATTAATTTGTAAAGGAAATGACAATTTTCCTCTATTTTTGTTTTATCCATGAAAATGGGATATCTCTATATTTCTTTGAGTCTTCTCTTCCTTCTTTCAGAGTATTATCATTTTCTTCATCTAAGCTCTAAAGATTTCTTGGTAAATTTATTTCTAGGAGCCTGGGCAACATAGAAAGACCTCATCTCTACATAAAAATGTTTAAAAATTAGCTGGGCCTGGAGGCTTGCACCTGTAGTCTTAGTCACTTGGGAGGCTGAGGTGGGAGGATTGCTTGAGCCCAGGAGTTCAAAGTTTCAGTGAGCTATGCTTACACCACTGCACTCCAGTCTGTGACACAGTGAGACCCTGTCTCTTAAAAAAAAATGTATTTCCAGTATATTTCATATTTCTTATGTAATGTGTATAGGATCTTTTTTTCTTCATATTTTTGACTGGTTTTGTTAGGTGTCTAGAAAAGCTACTAATTTGTATTGCTTATATCCCAATTTGTGTACCTAATATCCAAAAATATCCCAAAGTTTTTTCAATTGATTTTCTTGGGTTTTCCCAGTTGAAAATCATATAATCTTCAGATAGTGATAGTTTGTCCTTTCTGCTCAAATATTTAGTTAACTTTTTCATTGCATTAATGAGAGCATTCCAGACTTTGTTGAATAATACCATCCATAGCCATCGTTATTGTTTTATTAGTATTCCTCATTTGTAGAGAACATTTCAAATGTTTCACTTTCATATAACTAAAAACTTGATTTTACTTCAAGTATATTGAGGTATTTTTATCTGCATATCCACACCATTTTCACCTTAGGAATCTGGCAGATATTCGTATTTTTTGTTACTTTCTTAATGATGATCTTCTGTTTTTTATCTTCTATATATTTTATCTTCTAGCTCATTATTTTTCTCTCTCTACCTAGGAGACATTGTTGAATTTTTACATCATGTCACTGATTTCATTTTCAGTAGCATCAATTCTGCCCTTTGCTCCTTGCAATAAGGATTTTAATGCTCAGGAATTATTATTAGTTTCCTTGTCGGTTCACCCTATTGTTCATTCATCTCAGTCTACTTCATTCTTATAATTTTCTGATCCACAAGGACCTTTTTTTCTTGCACTTTTATGATAATACCTGTTTCTTAAAATTGTCTTTAGCATTCCTTATCATCATTATTTGAGATATGCTCTTTTGCTGAGCATTTTTAAGGGGAAAATACTTTTGTTATGAAATATTACAAACATTCAAAACATTATAGAGAATAGTATAGTGAATGCTTGCATAAGCATGACCCAGTTTTATCAGATCTTAACATTTTGCCATATTTGCTGCTTTTTTTTCTGTGAGAGTCCAGCTTGTCACTGACTTTTTTTTTAGTGTTAAAAAAAATTACAAATATATTTTGTAGTAGCCAGCCTCCAAGATGGCCACCAATGGCTCCCACTTCCTGGTGTTCATGCACTGAGTAGTCCCCTCCCACGCTGCAGCAGAGTTGGTCTGAGTGACTAACAGCATATGGAACAAGTTATAATATACACTTCCAAGATTAGGTTATAAAAGGACTGAACTCTCATCTGGGTGTATATTTTCTCTCTCTTTTAGATCACTCCATCTGGGGAAGGGCAGTGGCCAGGTACGGAGGACATTCGGGCAGTCTATAGAAAAGCCCAGGCATGGAAGTGTTTAGCCAATATCCAGTAAGAAACTGCAGCCTGCCAACAACCAGTGAGTAAGTCTGAAAGCATATTCTCTCCCAGTCGAGCCTTCAGGTAAGACTGCAGCCCTGGCCCCTAGCTTGACTGAAACCTCCTGAGAGACCTGAGCAGAACCAACAGGCTAAACCACTCCCAGATTCCCGGCCCAGACAAAGTATGATATAAAATATGTCTATTGTTTTAAGCTGCTAAATATTGGGGTAATTTGTTATGCAGCAATAGATAGCTAATACACAGGGGAAGGCCTCTTATGCCCTCCCTAACCCAGTTTATTTCCTTTGCCTCCGAGAGGTAATCATGCTGAAATTGGGGTTTCTGCCACTCTTGTCCATGCTCTTCCTGTCAGGACTATGCAAACTACTTTTATTTACTTATTTATTTTATTTTTTTTAATAGAGACGGGGTCTCGCTCTTGCCCAGGCTGGTCTCGAACTCCTGAGCTCAAACAATCCACCCACCTCAGCCTCCCAGAGTGCTGGGATTACAGGCGTGAGCCACCACACCCAGCCAAGAAAAAAAGAAATAATGTCTTTTGCAGCAACTTGGATGGAACGGGAGCCATTATCCTCCAACTCTGACTTTGGCGTTATACCCAAACTACTTTTATAACAAACATCTTATAAATAAATTTTGAGAGTTTTTTTAAAAATTCTAATTTCAAATTTTGGAACATTCAATACAAATATGTACTTACAGTTCACTAAATTCTTTTTAAAAATTGGGGAATTTTTCCTTTTTTACTTTGTGGACTTCATTGTCTAATGTTGAAATGAAATGAAAAAAGCCATCTATTGTTGATAATGATGATTATAATAATAGATGATGTTTATCAAGTGTTAAATCTTTATAACAATACATGAACTTAATACTTTTATTATCCCTGTTTTACAGATGAGTAACTGAGGCACAGAAACGTTGAGTGATTTGCCCGAGGTTATACAGCTAGTAATTAAGAAATACCAAAATCATTAGCTTCTGCCAGTGCTCTTTATATAAGGTAGAAAGAAAAAAAAGAGGAAAAGAGGCAAGTAACATAAAACATGGCTGTTAAAGGTGATGAAGTCTAAAGTCTATAGTCACACTTGCCATCTTCTGCCCCTTCCTCCACGATCCCCTTTCCCTCTCCTGAGCAGGGTTCCCTGCCTGGTAGAGTCACCCAAAACTTTATTCCCATAGGACCTGAGTTCTTGGTGGTCCTATTGTTATTGGGTTGCTATACTTTGCCATTAACCGGGTTTTTGGGGCAAGGGTGTACTGAGATGTGCCCCCAGCGAATCCCTGGCTTCCAGACGTAGCAGAGGCATTTTCCTCTTGGTTCCTGGACCCGTGCATTCCGGCATCGTCTAAGCCCGGGAATGGCAGTGCTGGCAGAAGCCCTGCAGGCAAGGGAGGCAAATCCAGACCCACAACACCGGTCTGTCCCTGTGAGGATGGGGCTCTGCCCACACACCCCGGTCTTGTGGCTATAAAAAAGGGATTACTGGGTGGCCTCGCAGGGTGCGACCTTCATCTGGGAGACGCGCCCTCTGCTGGCCTTTCCTCAGACCTGCGGCCACAAGCATCCTCTCCTAACCCTCCGCTACCTCTCTTGGTTATTCACTGCTTTGGCAGCCCTTTTCCCCTTTTATTTGAAGAGTTTCTGATATCCCTCAGTTTCACTGAAGGTGATGTTTGTGGTTCTGATTCTCATACCCCTTGTTGGTTTTGGGAGATTTTCAAGAAGAGTGGGAAAAAATGGCATCTTCCCTGTCATTTTAATGCTGGAACCTGGTAAATTTTAAAACATGACAGTTCTAAATGTTGTATCAATATTATTGTATTTTACTATGAATTCTCATCTATTTTCTGGCATTCTGAAATGAGCTTTGAATATTTGGACAAATACGATACTAATAAATATTTGTATTTACCCACACCTTTAAAAATTAAAATTCCAAAGTGATCAAGTACAAAAACAGGTGAAACTAATCCATGCAGTTAGAAGTCAAGCCATTGGTCACTTTCGGTAAGTGTGCTACACATTGCTAACAATTATTTTTTAAACTCAAAAGTAGAAGAGCCAAGGCTAATTAAAAATAGCCAAGCTCAGTGGCTCATGCCTGTAATCCCAGTATTTTGGGGAGGCTGAGGCAGGAGGATTGCTTGAGGCCAGTTTTGGACCATCCTAGGCAATATAGTGAGACTCCGACTCTACAAAAAATTTAAAAATTAGCCACTGTGGTGGTGCATGCCTGTAGTCCCAGCTACTTGGGAGGCTGAGGCAGGAGGATCCCTTGATTCCAGGAATTCAAGATTGCAGTGAGTTATGAATGTGCCACTGCACTCCAGCCTGGGTGACAGAGCAAGACCCTGTTTCTAAAAAATAAATTAAAAATTGAAAAATAGATCATGACCCTAGTAAACACCTGATACTGTATTTATCTGGCTCAATTAAAGCAAAAAGGAAAATTTTATGCAAAAACTTCAAATAACTGAATTTTGCCATGTTATTCCATTTACTAAGGATTCTGGCTTTGATTCTAGGTACAATATATCTTCCCTGTGGGGGAAATGGATTTCTCTAAATAATCAGACTCACAGTCACACAATGCTGGTGGGGACACTCACCCCAGCTTGGGTACTATTAATATAAAATGAATTCCAGCATATTTGGGCTCTGCTGTTATTTGCCTCCTCACATGCCAGTTCTGCCTCCCTTAGTGATGCTAGGATTCCAGAAAGAGGCCCCAGACACAGCAAGGGCCTGAATGAGGGCAGTATCACACCATCTCTCCTGGGTGTCCCCAGACATCTATTTGGAAACACCTTTCACTTACTCCCTCTCTGTTCCCCCGAGACGGCACGGGGACAAAGAAGTCACAAAAACAGCACGGGGACAAAGAAGTCACAAAAACAGGAATAATCGATGTGGCCCTCAAATATTTTCATGTAGTCTATCAATAACATAGTCATACTGGTCCTGTTTGCCAAGCCTCTGAGGCAGTTTCTTCAACTTGGCACTGCTGACGTTTTGGGCTGGATCATTTTTTGTTGTGGGGGACTGTCCGTGCATTGTAAGATGTTGAGTAGCATTCCTGACCTCTACCCACTAGATGCCCAATTCAATTGGAGACAATTAAACGTGCCTCCAGACATTGCCAAATGTTCCTTGGGGAGCAAAATCAGCCTCGTTGAGAATCACTGGTCTAAAGTAAGCAAAGCTATCAGGATGAAAGCAATAAATCATCTCTATCATAGTAGAACATTTTAAAATTTTTCTAGTTGATTCTAAATCAAATTTCACAAATGTTATGTAATATAGCTTAGTAATTTTATCTTTCTTCTCAGCCTTGATAGAATAAATCTGATACAGCTACCATACGTTAAAAGCTGTTAACTTTATTCCAAAATCTGATGCTCTTGTCTATTAATAATGTGGAAGGACACACTTTATATTCCAAAATATAATGGGAAGTCTTGTAATCGTTAAAGATTCACAGTCTGCATCACCTAAAATCAACAGTGGTGATAGAGCAATTACATGGAATACTAAAAATAAAACGTACGAACTTCGTGAGGGGAAAGGTGCTGGTGTTTAGCATGGCAAGCGTCCATGCTTCTTTCTTGAAAGGACTCACATTTCCTTTTAAGGAATTAGCTCTTCCCCTTTGTGGGGAGAATTGGTAGGAGGGTGATTCCTCTGCGATCTCATGAATCAACGTATTCAGCCGGGCATGGTAGTATGTACCATATGCACCTATAGTCCCAGCTACTCAGGAGGCTGAGGTAGGAGTATCACCTGAGCCCAGGAGTTCAAGACCAGCCTGGGCAACATAGTGGGACTCCATCTCTATGAAAAAAAGAAAACAGACTAAAATGTTCACCAAATTTTATTCAGAGTATTACAGGGGTACAAATGTTTTGGTTACATAGATTGCTTTTGTACAGATTGAGTCAAAATCATAAGTGTGCCCATCACCCAGGTAGTGTGCATTGTACCTGTTAGGTGTAAATTTACTCATCCCCTCCTTCCCCCAGCACCTGCTTGATTTCCGATGAGTTTTATTTCCATATGTGTACATAAGTGGTGTTCGATTAGTTCCAATTTAATGGCGAGTATATGTGATGTTTGTTTTTCCATTCTTGCGATACTTCACTTAGAAGAATGGTCTCTGCTTCCATCCGGGTTAATACAAGAGGCATTAGTTCACCATTTTTTATGGCTGAGTAGTACTCCATGGTATGCATATACCACTTTTTATTAATCCACTCATGCATCCATGGGCATGTTGGTTGTTTCCATATCTTTGCAATTATGAATTGCACTGGTTCCAAACGGAGCATAGAATTTTTTTTCTGGATCTGTGAAAAATGACACTGGTTTTTTTTTGTTTTTTTTTTTTTGAGACAGAGTCTCACTCTCTTGCCTGGGGCGAGCACCGTGGCGTCAGCTTAGTTCACAGCAACCTCAAACTCCTGGGCTTGAGCAATCCTACTGTCTCAGCCTCCCGAGTAGCTGGGACTACAGGCATGCGCCACCATGCCCGGCTAATTTTTTCTATATATGTATTTTCAGTTGTCCATATCATTTCTTTCTATTTTTTAGTAGAGACGGGGTCTCGCTCTTGCTCAGGCTGGTCTCGAACTCCTGAGCTC